>PVHT021183544.1:1572702-1601096 GCA_004024745.2 Catagonus wagneri
TTCAGCCATAAAAAAGGATAAAATAATGTCATTCGCAGCAACATGGATGGAATTACAAACCCTCATACTGACTGAAGCAAGTCAGACGGAGAAAGACAGATGTCACATGAAATCTCTTCTAACTGGAGTCTAAAACACTGCACAAATGAACATCTCAACAGAAAAGAAAAGCACGAACTTGGGGAACAGACTTGTGGTTGCCAAGGGGGCGGGGGAGGGGTGGGGGAGGGGTGGGGGGGAATGGGGATAACTAGTGCTTTAATGATGGAAAAGCAAGGAGATCCAACTGTATTGCACGGGGAACTATATCTAATTACATGTGACAAATCCATATATGTACATGTAATCGGGTCACCACATGGTGCAGTTGGAAAATCTGACAGAAATCTGTAAACCAGCTATAATGCAAAAATAAAATAAATAAATAAATAAATAAACTGGTCGCCCCTCACTCTGACTCTTGCCTGCCCCCCCCCGAACCCCCCAGACCTCCTCGGCTCTCCAGCGGCTCCTCCTGGCAGCCTTTTCCCAAGGCTCTCCCCCCGCATCCAATGGCTCGTTTCCTCACCGCCATCCAGTCCTGGCTCCAATGTCACCTTCTGGGTGACACCCCGACCCTGATGCTCTTGTCAACACTCGCTTGTCTCCCACCCTCCGCACGGGGGACCCCTCCCGGGCTCCGTTTCCCACGACACTTATCACCAACATGCGTGGCGATTCTTACTGGCGATGGGTACTGGTTACTGCCTGTCCCTCCCCATTGGGGGGACCGGCCCAGGCGCCTGCCCTGCTCACCGATGTCCCAACAGCCAGAAGAGCGCCCACACTCGAGGGCCAGGAGGCATCAGTTCAGTGCGATGAGGAGGCTGTATTTTTAGGTTTACCCTCAGCGGGGCCTGCGCAGCGAACTCTGTCGCCTAAGCCAGGGCTTTGCGGTTCCTCAACATTGAACTTGTCGGCTCAGCCCCCTGAGCGGTCTACTGAGATGTACACTTGACTCTGACTCTCGAGCACGTTGGTCACGCTGCTAATGCTTTTATCAACTCTGTCATCTGTCCAGTTGTTAACCTGCCGAGTGAAGGCAGACACTGGTGGTCCAGGACCCAGGACAGGGCCCCGCCGCAGCCCTCCGGAGACTGGGCGTGGCGGGCGGTGTCACTATTACAGTTGTTGGCATGTTTCCAATTTTTTGAACATACAGAAAAGTAGAAAAAAACAGGAAAATGAACAACTATAGACACCCCCTGAGATGTCCACAACTGTTGAAGTTCTGCTGTATTTCCTTATTTCCTTCACCCTCGTGTGTGTGTGTGTGTGTGTGTGTGTGCGCGTGCACACGCGTGTGTGCTCTCCACCCAGAGAGCTACCTCATAGGAAAAATCAGGAGTCAGCAAACCTTTCCCGCCACGGGCCAGACAGCAAATATTTTCGGCTGTGAGGGGCTCTGGCCTCTGCAGCAACCACTCTGGTTTGCAAGCTCCTGTGAATGAGCCGCTGGGAGGTGCAGGCCCAGCCGGCCTGTCCCCACGCCCGCCCGCCCAGGAGGCAGGGTGCTTGGCCGCACTGCCTGGACGGGGTGAGTGGCTGGGCCGAGGGCGGGCAGTGGAGCCTGGAATGGACCAGAAGACACCCACCCTGCTCCCCCGGCCCCCGGCCCCACCACACTCACGGGGAAGAACGCGTACTTGGGGTCAGTGGACTCAAGACGGGGATGAGGTGCAAGCCACTTAAACTTCTCGAGCTCAGTTTGCCTGTCTGTAAAATGGCAGCAACGACAGGACCTGCCCCCAGGCCCTGGTGAGGATGAGGGGAGACGTGCAAAGTGCCACAGGAGATAAGATGCGTGCTCACCGCAAGGGGCTGCGGGGCCGTCACGGGGGAGGTGCTTTACCTCCCAGGGTCAAGTTCCTGCCCTGCTACTTACAGATCAGAAGAGAAAAGAAGGAAAGAAATGAGGAGAGGAGGAGAGGGGAGGGAGCGAGGAGAGGAGAGGGGGTCCTAAGGGCCTGGTGGCAGCGACTCCCGGGGTCCCCGGGGGGCGCCCAACCCCACACACACCTGCCCTGTGTTTTCCCCTCAACCAGAGCCTTGCAGCCTTGACTTTGGGCCACAGTTTCATGCCAGGGGAGGGCCCTCCAGTGCGTATTCATTGTACCCATCTCTTTGTCCCCAGTCAGGTTCTAGAAGCTTCTCCTCACAGTGTCTCAGGGCCCGGGGCTTATGGAATCCTCCTGTTGACAAGTAGGGGGTGAAATTACAGGGGGACAACTGAGGTGGGGGCTTCTTTGTCAGGGACAAGTGAACACCTTTTTTTTTTTTTTTTGTCTTTTTGCCTTTTATCTAGAGCCACATCCGCAGCACATGGAGGTTCCCAGGCTAGGGGTCTAACAGGAGCTGTAGCTGCCGGCCTTCGCCACAGCCACAGCAACGCGGGATCCGAGCCGCGTCTGCGACCTACACCACAGCTCACGGCAACGCCAGATCCTTAACCCACTGAGCGAGGCCAGGGATGGAACCCGTAACCTCATGGTTCTTAGTCGGATTCGTTAACCACTGAGCCACGAAGGGAACTCCAACACATCTTTAAACCTACCTAGTTCCAGGGGAAACTTGTCAGTGCTAGCAAGACAACCCCCGAAAGACGGGAGAGGCTGATAGTGATGGGACGAATGTGACGACGAAGGAGCTGTGTGTGTGTGTCCACACACACACCTAACACACCCGGACAATTTAGCTCTAACCACGCACCAAGATGCACACACGAAACAGACACGCTGTGCCCTAAGCCTTAGCACTGTTCCTAATGTGTTAACATGATTTTTGAACTTGCAGAAACGTCTTAGGAATCCATAACGAGGAGTTCCCTGGTGATGCAGGAGGTTAAGGATCTGGGGTTGTCACTGCTGTAGCTCAGGTTCAGTCCCCGGCCTGGGAACTTTTGCATGCCCCAGGCACAGACAGAAAATATACGCATAAAATGAACGTCCCCAAGTTCGCAATTGTTCATTTTTGACTCTATGGGTTTCATTTATTCACACACACACACACACACACACACACACACACACACACACTTCTCTTACAGACTGCTGAACCATCTCAAAGTGAGCTCTCCAAAGCTGTGACACTTCACCTCGCAACACTTCAGCCTCCGTCACGCTATGGCAATGTCACACGCCACTCAGAATAATTCCCCAGATGACCTAATACTGGGCCCTGTTATTACAGTTATGAAATAAAGTTTCTCTCCAAAAGTTCTCTTCCAAGTTCATCTTCAGCCCCCTGGAAAGGACCCAAACCGATAGAAATCTCCCGCTCTGCTGTCTGAATATTCCCGAAATGGGCCCTTAGGATGAGGCATCTCCTCCCCACTCCAATTATTTACTGAACCTTCCCTGTGATTCTGCATCAGTGATTCTACAAGTGGCCTTGACCAGCCGCAGCACCCGGGAACATTCCAGAAATGCAGATTCTCCCACCGACCCCCAGATCCGCAGAATCAGAAACTCTGGGTGGGGCCTTCCATGGCCAAGGTGATAAGCCCCCCACCCCCACCCCTGCCGGGAGCTTCTCTTATTTTTTTCAAGCACGCTTTATTTAATACTCATACTACACTACAGAGGACATTAGTCTTCTTTTTTTTTTCCCCCTTTGGCCAAGCTCACAGCATGCAGAACTTCCCAGGCCAGGGGTTGAGCCCACTCCATGGCAGTGACAATGCCAGGTCCTTAATCTGCCGGGCCGCCAGGGAACTCCATGCCAGGAGATTCTGATGCAGGCCCTCAAACCCCGGGAACTACTGCTCCGCCCTCTGAGCCCACAGCTGGAAGAAGAGTCCCTGTCCTCCATGTGCTCAAGGGGAAATTCACGCAGAAAGGAAAGGTTAGATCTTATTTTGCATGCATCTTTGGAAGTTAATGGGCAATATCTTAACCTCCGGCCTTAGTTGCAACAAGGCAGTCCGCTCAGGGAAGGGCTATTTCTGCCCCACCAAACAGACTGCAGAACACAGCAAGCTCTGCAAGGAGAGCTGGGATTTGGCCATGACATGTCAAATTATGTCAGATGCAAGGAAGAAAGGGAGCTAAAAATAGCACCACAAGGCTGAGCGTGGAGGGCTCTGGTTCATCGACTCCGGGACCAGAAAGAAAAACAGCCGCCGGCCACTCCTCGGGTCCCCAGAGACCCGGAACAGGAGCTCTGCATATGCCGTGCGCCCTCACGCCACCAGCTCTGGGGCTGCAAAGCGGAGGACTGACTCCGGGGGAGGCAGGATTGAGCAGGTTGCTCTCAGGGTGATATTTTATAGTTTTAAAAAGAGAATGTTCCGCACCTACAAGATATGAACAGCCACCCCACCAGCAAAGCTGTTGCATTATGTAACAACGATGTAATTAAAAATCCTCAATCGTATTGACTCGGGGCTCAATGGCTTTGGCAACCAAAGAGTTAATACCAAAAATAAATAAATAAATAAATGTCCATGTAGACAGAGCACTACAAATTGCCAAGGTACCCATGGGTGTGGCTTGAGAGGGAAGGGAATTTATGGTAAAGAAGCGGTGCATTTCCATAAGTGCTTCTTATTTTAGCTCGCCTGGTAAAAGTTGTGAAATTAAACAGCAGCAAATTTGCGGAGTGTCTTTCTGCGAATGTTTGCTTCTCGGAGAGCCGCACCTAGGTGACAGCTGAAGTGATGGCTCCAGGACAAATGTCCCCTTCCTCTCCCGATCCGACAATATACCCTGGATTATTTCTGAATGAACTTGAAGCATGCTGCTGGGCTTGGATCTGGGTGCACGGTTACCACCGTTATGAATTTGCATAATTCTGTAATTCATCCTCGCCGTCTGCCATGCCAAGGACAGCCTACGAAAGCACTGCTAAAGTACCATCCTTCCTCCCCACCAACCCCGAAGAAAAAAAGCGAGTATTTCGGGGGGGGGGGGGATGTTCTGGCATTCAGACAACCACCCTCTCCTGAAGGACTTTGGATCCAGAATCACCGTGTCCCTCTGGGCCCCAAAACTTGCAGCCTAGAAACACAGCAGGGGACCATCCGGAACCAGTTCTGCTTCCAAGAATTTCACAGGACCCCTGTTAACACTCAGAATGGTTTCCCCGTCTCCCTCTTTGGCCCCAACTCCAGAGAGCTAACTTGCAGACCAGGTTTCAGAACCCCCAACACAAAAATGACGCCAAGTGCAAAATCACAGGAAAGTGACATGTACGCTCCCCCCTCCACCTCCCAAGGGGGGTGGATTCCCAGGGGATAACGACTCCGGGTCATGCAACAGCGATTCCAGGTGCTGAACGAAGGTTTAAACTCCCTCTGTTGGAAACCTCCCCTACTTTGAATTTCTTTCTTCTTTTTTTTTTTTTTTTTTTTTTTTTACAAAACCTGGCTTCAGAATCCAGCCTGGGCAGTCACAATGCACACGGTGACAAGCTAGTGTTTCCCAGAAATTATCTTTCAGGCTGGAGATGACAAGGCATCCAGGTGGAATTGTTCCTTTTTCCTTTTTTTTTTTGCTTTTTTTGTCTGTTTAGGGCCACACCCACGGCATATGGAGGTTCCCAGGCTAGGAGCCGAATCGGAGCCACAGCTGCCGGCCTACACCACAGCCACAGCAACACCGGATCCGAGCCACGTCTGTGACCTACACCACAGCTCATGGCAACGCCGGATCCTTAACCCACTGAGCAAGGCCAGGGATGGAACCTGCAACCTCATGATTCCTAGTCAGATTCATTTCCCCTTCGCCATGACAGGAACTCCGGAATTGTTCCTTTTAGCCCAGAAGCAAGAGGTTAACAGACCATTCCTATGGAAACAAGACTCTTTTTCTGGGCTCTGTGGCTGAAGGGCTGGGATGCTGGCTGATCCCAGCTGACCCACCAAACACATCAAATGTCTCATCTGCGGGGAGAAGGACACGCCTGATCGTCACCCCACACAGCGGGCCATTTGATTCACGAGTGGGGGCCACCCGCCCCCCCGTGGGCTGGTCCTGCTGATACTCACATTTGCAGATTCTCTACCTTTAGGAGGCCACCACCCCCCAAAAACCACCCACCCCCCTCCCTCATGCTGGAATGGGGGGGCGCTGGGGGAATTCCACTTACCTTATGGTCAAACAATGGCTCTGAATTAAGACCCTCATCCTCCCAGGAACCTCGGTCTCCCTACGGGCTCCTGGCTCTCGTCTCCCCAAACCCACCCCCCGGGAGTGGTTGGCGAAGAGCCCTGCAGCGCTCAGGACTAGCTCAGCTCCCCAAAAAAACCTCCAGCCCAGAGGAGCAGCACTGCAATTGTCAGGACGCTCCCGTCTGCCTTGAGGGCTGAACACAGTTATTATCTGTAAACATTTTTAAATATAGACTTTGCAGGCGTGGGGTGGGGTGAGGAGGGCCGCCTGGGGCCTGAGGAATCGGCTCCTGGACCAGGCCCCTCCTCCCACCCGCCAACCTTACCTGCTCTGCCCCCGTGCCCACGATCTGTCCCCCAGCGCTGTGGGGACACCGTCCCAGCCAGCAGCTGGCCAGAGTCTGGCAGAAGTCTCCAGAACCAAAGCCCTAAATCCCATGCTAAAAACCCACCATGCCAGCAACCTCTCCTGGCCTCAGGCGAAGTCCATCAATTACAGGGGGCTCCTCCCCGCCCCCACTGCTGTCTCCCCGCCCCCACTGCTGACTCTGGGGAGAGGGCGCCTCGGTCACGCGCAGTCCTGAGGCGGCGACTGCAGTCTTGGGTCAGGGAGGCCACGTGGAGCCAAATCCGGAGGGACCACAGCGAGAGAATGGGATTCTGATCCCCAGCCTCAGTCACAAGATGCTGCAGGCGGGACCCTCACAGCATCTTCTGCTGCAGGCCCAGGATGGGCAGCAGACGGCTGGGGAGTGGGTCCCACAGGCTCAGCCGGAAGCCCCAACGTCTATTCCATCTGTACCGGGATGGGCTTGGGGGTGAGGGCCCAGTGAGGGGGGCCCAGAGCAGGGGCTCTCTGCCTCGGCACTGCTATCGCCTGGGCATACACTTCTCTGCTGAGGGCCCGTCCCATGCATCGTGGGACTTGGGCAGCATCCTGATCTCCCACCACTTGTGCTGACACACAAGGTTCTCCAGACACTGCCATGTACCCTGGGGGCAGACTGCCCCGTAGAGATTTCTGCTCTAGAGAAAGGCAGCTGCGGGTCTGAATTGCACTCCCACCGCTCTTGAGCTTGTAAACCTGGGAAAGCGCTTTCTCTCAGCCTCAGCGTTTTCATCTGCAAAGGGGGTTAATAAGGCTGCACAGCGCTTAGCCGGGGCCAGGAACCGATTAGCGAAGCTCTTGACATTAAGAGTCGGTTCTTGTGCAACCAGAGGGGCCGGGCTCCTCCCTGCTGATGGGGATAAGCCCAGGCAGTGGGGGATTCTAGAGCAAGGGCACCCAGGCCTGTGTTCTGCACCTACCACACTGCAGCTGGGGCTTCACGCCCCTCTGAGCACCTGTGTTTACCCACCGGGACGGGCGGATCCCCCGCCCCAGGGCTAGGGTGAGGAGCCCGGGCAAGGGAGGCGAGCTGCTTCTCACACAGGAAAGGCTCAGAACCAGGGGCTGGGGCTGGGCAGCTGGGCGGGGGGAGGGGGGACAAAGGAGGGAGAGGGCAGTTCTAAGAGCAAGGCTCAGAGGTGACCAGGCCCCCGACACGGCCCCGGAGTAGCCACCCAAAGGCTGCATGTCTTTTGGAGCGATTACCCATTTGAGGTCTGTCTGCAATCGTCTAATTCCAGCAGCCACTGAGAGGCTGCTCGGGGCTTTCAGGAAAGAGGCCTGGCCCTGCTAATGACACCTCTGGGCCCTCCGGGGGGTGGGGGTGGGGGAGTGGGCAGCCCACTGCACCCACAGCAGAAGTTGGCAGCTGATTTCTGCCCCTTTTCGGCCTCAGGAGACCTGAGGAGTGGAATCTAGCTGCAGGGAGAAGATGGAAACGTAAACGGTTTACTTTCCTTTCTTCAGAGAACTTTTTGTTGAAGTATAGTTGATTTACACCGCTCTGCCAGTTTCTTCCCTGACTCACAGTTGAGGCAGTCCCTCTGCCAGCCCTGGTCTCACCCTCACTCATGACCGTCCCAAGGGCATGATGACCCAGCCCTCTGCTGGGGAAACCGAGGCTCTGAGAGGCCGAACGGGCCGCCCAAGGCCACAGTTAGGAGGTGTGGGGGGAGCGGCGGCCACAGAAACCACGTGGGTGTGACCCTCTGTGCTCTGCGACGCCAACAACCAGGGGCCAGGAGTCACTGTCCTAGTTTAGAGGCAGTCCCCAGGGAGCACGGGCTCAAGTTCAGCTCCCCGGGCCATCCACGAGGGGCGCCATCCCAGCTGCCCCTCTTCTCAGGGAGCCCCCACCCCAGCGGAGCCCCAGAAGCCAGCTGGGAGCAGGATAAGAGAACTCAGGGTCTTCCCGTCGGTGCTCAAGCCACTGCGCCAGACGGGGTTAACCGCAGAGACTGACTGCTGAGCACAGTGCCAGGCCCCCAGGAAGCACTCCGCACCCCTGGGACCAGCTCTCACCAGGACGATCCATTATTACATTCCTCCCAGCCGTATTCCAGGAGCCGGTCACTTTGCCCCGGACTCCCAACACCAGCTCTTACTGCATCCCCCACCAGAGGCCGTCGGGGAGGGATTCTATTCCCATTGTACAGATGGGGAAACTGAGGCCCAAAGAGGCTCAGGTGGGAGGGAGACCTCAACCCAGTCTCCAGAGGTTCCTGCCCCACGGACACATAAATTGTGAGATGACAGACGAATTAGGAAGGTCCCAGAGGACGTCCTGAAAGCCCCAAGCCTATTTAAATCCACAAACCCTACTGATTCAGATGTTGGGGAGACACAAGGGAAAGGAGACCACTGGATCCGTCGGCAACTCCTCTGAACTCTGTCCCTGGGATCTCTCCCAACTCACACCCTCCTCACCTCCCGCCTCCACACCAGCCTAGACTAGCCACGCCCACCCAGACTAGCCACTCCCATCCTCCCCGGAAGCCCTTCAACGGTCTCCCCGCTTCTCTGTGAGCCGCCCTGGGGTCCATCCACCAAAAGTCAGACCCAGCAGACTTCCTAAATCCTCCTGGAGGATGTGGGTCAGGGGCTGGATTTATCGGGCTCGGGGGTGAGGAACGGGGATGCGGGGGGAGAGGAAGAGGCTGGGGGCTGCACAAAGCGGGGAGCCAGGACCCTGGGGTGAGAGGCAGCCGGCGATGCTCACAGCTATCCTCGCACCCCGTGTGCCCAGCGCAGGGAGAGTTCCGTCTCATCTCACATCCCGGGAGGGCGCCCCGGCCCTCCTGCTCCCCCTGCTGGCCAGGTGGGGGAACTGAGGCTCAGAGAAGGCACGTGTCGAGCCCAAGGTCACAGTTAACACACAAAGCCAGAACTCCAGTCCCTGACGACAGAGGACGCGCCACGCCTGCAGGCAGGTACCTTCTTGACGGCTGCACAAGCCCAGGAGGGATGGGCATTACTGTCACCCCCGTACTAGAGAAGGGAGACTGAGGCTCAGAGAGGCGACAGGGGGAGGGCGGCAGTGAGGAAGCGGAGCTGGGGCAGCACCCAGGCGCCATGGTTCTCGGACACAGCTTGATTGTGATGATGTGTACCCAACTCTTCAAACTCTAAAGACCCCCGAACTTACACTTCCAGTGGATTTTATGGTATGTGAACCATGTTTCAATAAAACCGTTAGCAAAAAAAAAAAAAAAATTAAAAGAAAAATCTCAAGGCAGCTCATCTATAGGTCAGATTCTTCGGATTCGGAAGCAGTCTCTTGAGTATAAATTAGTTAAAAAAAAAAATGCGGCACTAATTACTTTACTTCCCCGGGTGACGGGTAGGAACTTCAGTTGTTAAAAAATAAATGTTTTGAGACCTGGAATGATGGGACTTTCATGGTCGTCCATGCCGTTATCATTAGCCTTAAGTGAACACCTAATCTGAGCACACCGAGTCCCCTCCCCGCAGCTCTGGGGGTAGAGACAGCCTCTGTCCCCCTTTTACAGCTGTGGGATATGAAGCTCAGAGAGTTCGAGCCACCAGGCTGAGCTCACACAGCGAGCCAGTGAGAGAGGCAGAGTATCTGAAGACACACATCTTAGAACAAAGCTTTAGCTGCTCAGCTGAACGGTCCATCTCTCTGGGCACATATGCCATTTCCTGAGCTGCCCACCGAGAAGACACTTAGTTTGGGAGAAGATGGTCCAAGAAAGACCCTCCGTGGAGACAGAATACGTATGAGGGATAGCTTTGGGATCCCCAGGAACGAATCAAAAAGGCCGCTGAGCAAGGGGACGGGCCACCTCCGTCAAAATCAACAAGCGCCACTGTGACTCGGGCAAGAGGCTGACATTCCCAGCAGAGACCTGAGCCCAACTTGGCAGAACCCACTGGTTCTTTCCAGCCAGTAATTCAGCAGACGGTCCCGACTCTGAAGCAAGAGCAGGATCTAAATGACTCACGCAAAGCTCACGCTCCCAGGACACGCTCTTGGTCAGACTGAGAAGGGATGAAGTTTGCACAGCTGCTGGCAGTGTGGCCAACTCTGTGCCCCCATCTCTTTGGTCTATGAAACTAAGCCCCAGAGACAGGCTACCTGCTGAGCCGGAAGGAGACTGGAATTCTATCTGGACCTGCAGGGTAGAGGGCAAGGTCAGAGACTCTCTCCGGCTAGCCCTCTAGGATTGGGACGGCTGGAGGCACCTGGCGACAGCTGGCTTTTCCCACCATGCTCCTGCCATGGCCAAGGGCACCTATCACTCATCCTTCTGTACCTGGCCTCACTACAGGAACCAGGGGCCGCCACGTCTCACGCTAGGAGAGGGAAAGCAGGAAACAGACATGAAAGGGACAGGCTGGGTGTGAAGCAACAGAGACTGGTGGGTCCAGGGGACATGGCGCAGAGCACCCACTGGAAGGCTTTCCTGGGGGTTCTGAGGTTTGTGTTGCTGGCATGTGAGACATGCACAGGCAGTGACAATCCTGAGGGGTTTTACTGGTTGGTTGGTTGTTTGGGCTTTTTGTTTGGGGGACTTTTTTGGTTTGTTTTTTTTAGGGCCACACCCGCGGCATATGGAGGTTCCCAGGCTAGGGGGTCGAATCGGAAGTGCAGCTGCCACCACGGCCACAGCCACAGCCACAGCCACGCTGGATCCGAGCCGCATCCACGACCTACACTGCAGCTTGTGGCAATGCTGGATCCTCAACCCACGGAGCGAGGCCAGGGATCAAACCCGCATCCTCAGAGAGGCAATGTCGGGTCCTTAACCTGCTCAGCCACAACGGGAACTCCCAGTTGTTTGGGTTTTGGTTTTCACTTCGACACGTTCACCATCTCAGCCTCTCCTTTTCTGGGAACTGTGGTTAACCCGGCCTAAGGCAGAAGAGGGAGCTTTAAAGACACTGAGGAGGCTTACTCGTAGCAGAACTTCTGGACCCTGAGCTACTGAGGCTCCACCCCCAAGCCCGGGTCTCCAGGTGGTCGGGCCTTTTTGTCTAAACCATCCACGCTGTCTCTGCCTCTGCTGAGCGATCTCAGGCATCATTCCGCAAGAGTGGGTTTCCACACTGGTCAGTGGACACCCCTCCAAGGTAACTGTAAAGCTAATAAAAATGTGTGAGTTTATGTGATAATAACAAGTTGTCATTTGAGAGATCATGCCAGGCAAGGACCAGAAAGCCACTCAGACTCACTCAAGTGGAAAACGGGGTGATGAGAGGAGGAAAACCAGATCTCAGGGGCCCTGGACCACCGGCCTTAACTCCCCCGCCACATCCTCACCAGGCACACTGGCTCCTCGCCACTGCTTCGGTTCCCACCTAAGTCCACGTCTCTGTCTGTGTCCCTGTTTCTCGCTCACACTGGCTCTCTTTGTCTTGGCGTCTCTCCCTCTGTCTCCGCAGGTCTCTCTCTGTCTCTGTCTCTGTCTCTGTCTCTTTCCAGGGGGTGAGCGGACGGGGTGGGTGGCTGGGCTGCTGGAGGCTGAGGCGTCCCACCCCGTCCCCTCCACCCCCGGGTCCAGTCCCTTCATCCTCACTCAGATCACCTCCGCCGAGCCCCCACCTCCGATCCTTTCCCTGGGCCCCCGAGAACCCCAAAAACCCGGGACCTCGACAGACACCCCCAGAGCAGGTCTCTGACCTCCGCGCTTGAAAGCTAGCCAGTTTCCTTCTCCTCTGTCAGGCCATGGGGTCCAGAGCCCCAGTGGACTGGCTTCATCTCTGGGACGCTCCACCCGGGTCACCCCCCGCCATCATCTGTGTTCAACATCCCTCCGCCTTTGAAGCTCAGGACCTCCAGGGCCACCAGTCCTGACCTCTGCCCATCAGCGCCCTTGCCCTGGCCATTCCCCCAGGGTCACCAGTGCCCAGCAGTGGCTTTAGCGTCCTCCCAGCTGTCGCCCAGCCAGCTCTGATACTCACATGAGGACCAGTCCGGCCCCCTGGCGTCACGAGTCCTTGACATTCCCAAGAGCAACCCCACCTCCAGCCACCATGACCACGGCCAGCAGGAGAAGGGTCCTCCCCAGATCTGCCCCCAGCTGAATATGTGAAGCCCCCATGTCTCACCTCCACCCAGACCTCCGCCGCTTCCATCTATGGAACCCTCCAGTCCACAAGCCTCTCCCTGCACTCACCCCCCAGCCAGCCCCTCCCAGATGTCACTTCCATCCAGCTCAACCTGGGCCCCCTTGGCCACCATTCCCAACTAGCACCCAAGACTCTGTCACCCCCGACCTTCATCCCAACCTCCTTACCCCGCCTTCTGCTTTTTCTCATTTCTGCTCCCAAGCTGAGTGGAACAAATTCCCAATATCCTGCTCCCCAGCAAATCCATTTTGTTTGGCTTCAACTGGGCACGTAACCACTTCCAGGCTGTCTCCTCACCCCCCGCTGGGCTTCTATCTCATTTTCCAATCCCCCGGGGGATGGGGGTGTGTGTACAGTGAAATCAAACACCTAGCATCTTGCCAGGAGCACTGCCAAGCAGCACCGCCCTCCAGAATGGCAATTCTGCATTATTTTTCAAGAAGTGCAGAACATTTCATTTCTTCGATTCCTGTCTCAGACTCCAGCCTGAAGAAAGAGCCCTAAATGCGGAGAACACCACACGCCTGGAGGCTCAACTGCTTTATTAGTAATCAGCCTGAAAATTCTGAAGCACTGAAATTATCCAACAGAAGGGGGGACCTGTTAAGTAAATTTCACTAAAGTGGGTATTCTGTTGAGACACTGCTTATGCCTGCAATTTTGGGAACTAAACTTCAATTTAGACTATTTGAAATAAATCCTTTGACTTGATTACAAAATAAAATAAGACAAAGTGAAGCAGGTGCAAAGCAAGCGTGTTCTACTCTCAGGATAGGAAGTGCCAGGAAAGACATAAAGCACACGTGCGGGTTGAAAACATGAACGTGGCCAGGAGAAGCCCAGGTCCAGGCTGTAATGGCTAACAGAAGGACATCTAGTGTCCTCTGATGAATCGGGGCAGAAGGTGTCACAGGGGAGGTCAGATTCCGGGAACTGACTTGTGAAAGATGCCATCCAGATGGCTGGGAGATGTCTGTCTGGTGTTTCCGGTAAGTGATGGAAGTGAGACGTGACTCAAGGTCTTGGCCAGGCTGCCACACTGGGACACACACACACACACACACACACACACAAGAGGACAGGCAAGCAGCCCTGTGGCCTTGGCCAAGGCGGGGCAAACCGCTAAGGCATGTTCGTGTGATTTCGGCCATCAGTCCTCACTGGGCTCAGGAGAGGGAGGCTTGAAGGCTGGGGCTGGGGGCTAGGTCAAGGCTGAGATTCAGCGAAGAGGGAGACCATGCCTGGCCCTGGGATCCAGGCTGGGTCAGCGAGCAAACTGTGCCGGGAAAGGCCTATGGGACAAGGAGGAGGGGGGCTGGGGGACAAGGTCACGTGGAGGTTGAGGGCAGGCAGGGCTGAACAGAGAGCTGGCTGCTTGAGTTGGGTTCTGGAGGAGGAGCCCTTTCGAAAGGGAAGAGCAGTGAGGCTGGGGAGGGGCAGGAAAACAAAAGAAGGAAGGTGACACCCGTACTTCTGCTCTGTCTCAAGATTCAAGTTCTTTATCATTTCCTTATGCGGATTTTCCACTTCCTTGCCTTCTTTTTATGGGGAAGGGTTACTGTTTTTCTTATCCTCCATTTATTATTTATCCATCAACCACCATGTTCTCAGGCTCCAAAATCGAGTATATCCTTAATAAAAAAGAATCTGGAGTTCCCGTCACGGCGCAGCAGAAACAAATCTGACTAGAAACCATGAAGTTGCGGGTTCAATCCCTGGCCTCGCTCAGTGGGTTAAGGATCCGGCATTGCCGTGAGCCGTGGTGTAGGTCGTAGACGAGGCTCGGATCCTTAAACGTAAAAACAAAAACAAAACCACACTGGCTCTGTTGCTGAGGACTTGCAAGCACCATATGATTCTCTGTGACCCTGTTCCTAAGTGTTTTCAACCCTGCTGCACAAAGGAAGCAAGCTGAGAAGCTCGGCGGCCTCCCCAGGGCCACACAGCCAGGAAGTGGCCGAGCTGGTCACTGAGACCCCAGGGCAGCTGGACCCAGAGCCAGCCCGCTCTGCCTCCCCAACACAGACTCTGGCACTCTGTGGGCTCTCGGGGCCCCCACACTCTTAAAAGCACACAGCCTTTACTAAGTCGAGCCAACAGGCTACACGTCAGTTTTATAGAACAGCTTTTGCTAAGGACGGATTGAAAGGTTTTCGGTCTCACTCACATGAAGAAGGAAAAGGGTTAACGTGGGATGAACGGAGGCTGTCACCAGGCCTGGTCTTATCACCCACACATCTATGACCTCGTGTTCTTGCCCAGGGCTCTTGGCGTCTTCATGCTGCTGTCTGTCTGTGCTATACATTAAGCAGGAGACCTGGAGCCGTCCTTGACCCCTCCTCCCTCCCCGTGGTGGGTTCAGTGGGGTCCCCCCCAAATTCAGGTCCAGCCAGAACCTCAGATGAGACCATCTTTAGACACAGGGTCTTCGCAGATGGAATTAGGTTAAAATGAGATCCCTGGTGGGTCCCAAATCCAAAGCCTGGTGGTGTCCTTAAAAGGAGGAGACAGGAGTCCCCGTCGTGGCTCAGTGGTTAACGAACCCGACTAGTATCCATGAGGATGCGGGTTCCATCCCTGGCCTCGCTCAGTGGGTTAAGGATCCGGCATTGCCGTGAGCTGTGGTATAGGTTACAGACGTGGCTCAGATCTGGTGTTGATATGGCTGTGGCGTAGGCTGGCAGCTACAGCCCCAATTCAACCCCTAGCCTGGGAACCTCCATATGCTACAGGTGAAGCACTACAAAAATAAAAGACAGAAAAAAAAAAAAAAGGAGGAGAGGACCCAGGGAGAAGCCATGTGAAGGTGGAGCAGAGCTTGGTGATGGAGCGACAAGCCAGGAATCGCCGGGGACCCCCTGAAGCTGGAGGAGGCCGGGGGGACCCTCCCCTGCCTGCACCTTCATTTCAGCCCTCTAGCCTCCTGGACTGGGAGACAAACATATTTCCATTGTTTTAAGGCACCCGGTCTGTGCGCATTTGTCAAGGCAGCCCCAGGGAACTGTAGGAGCTCCATCAATTGCCCTGTTAATTTCATCATCAGTTACAGGGTGTTTTCTCAAACACTGAGTTACTTCAGGTCGTTCAGCCCCGCTCCCCAACTCCAGCCCAGGACCAGCGCCCCAGAGCCTCTCGCTGGGTGTCAGAAAGAAGACCCGTTCCCTCCCGCACCCCTCCCCACCCCTTCCTCAGCAGAGGGATCTCTTCAAAACGCAAATGTAATCACCTCATTCCTCTATTCAGCACCCTTCAACTTCTCCCCCCCTTGTTTTCAGAATAAAGTACAGATTCCTTCACGCAGCTACAAAGCCCCTTGACGTGGCCCTGCCCACTTCTGACATCACCCCCTCCCTGCCCCTGGATGCACCCACTTCAAGTGCAAGGAGCATCCAGCAGGCAGGCTCCCCTCCCGACCCCGGCACACAGGGTCCTCTCTGCCCAAATACTCTCTGCCCTCCCCTCCTCCACTCCTCTCCTCCTGGGGGTCTCAGGGTAAAGCTGCTTCCTCTGGGAAGCCGCCTCTGCCACTGCCACCACCCCGGCTTCGGTCAAGGCTCCCTGCTAAGTGCCCACCAGATCCTGGCTTCTTCACGCACTCCCACCTGTCATTTCTTGTTTGGCAACCATCGCTCCCTCTAGACTGCAAGCCCCCATGGGCAGAACTGTCTCCAGTTTATCCTCATAACCCCATGGCCTTGCTCAGAGCCTGGCACGTAGTAGGTCCACAACAGATGGGGATTAAGTGCATGGTGGATGAATGGTCCCCAGAAGGGCCCAGAAAGCCCCTGGAGTTCCAGTCTTACGTCTCCTATGCAGCGCTGGTTCCCTTTTTGGGGTTCCCGAGAAATTGATCCAACCCAAAGCCAATGCAACCAAAAGGCAGTGGGCCCACAGCAAGCAGGACGACTGTCAGTGGTCACCTTGTGGGCAAGGGAGTCGAGGGCAGATTTGGCCTTTTGCACCATCCAGCTGCCAAGGCCAGTCATGCATACAGGTCAGATTTCCATCTGATTAAACACCCTGACAATTCCCACTGAGAGGCAGGTCTGTCACTCCCAGGCCAGCCTGATATCCGAGGGAGCTGAGGCCACAAGCATGTCGGAAATGACATGTATTGGCATCTTTGGCCACAGAAAGAGCACCGTATGGGAGGCCAACCTGTACCAGTTTCCAACACGGTTAAGAAGATTCAGCCAAACATATTCACGGACACATGTTGTAGCCATAGGGGCCAAAGAACCAAGTCCTAAAATGAGGATCCTGGCAATTGCCCACAGGACGTTATGATGGAAACGACCACTTGGATTTGTCCCTACCTCAGAGAATAACTTTCTGATCACACACCTCACAACACAGCAATAAAAAACAGCCCAGCTGGAAATGGCCACTTTCTCAGGCTCAAAAGTCCTTACATCAGAGCAAAGTCAGGTGCCTGGGTGAGCTTTTCCACCGATTATGCCTTCAGCCCCGAGCCAAATTTTCCTCTCACTATCAGATAATAAGAAGCTTTGTAAACTTGGATAATCCATTATCCACTTTAAAATTCTGAAATTTGACATTAGGAAAAAGAGAAACCACAGCGTGAAGAGACCCAGTCAAAGGGACGTTCAGGCGGCCTCATTCTCCTCCCTCACCATCAGAGTTCTGAAAAAGTAGAAGACATAAGTAAGGGCAAACAAAGTATTTTCCAGAAGTGAAGTAATGGTCTCCCAATTTCCCTTTTTTATAATTTTCACAGGCAAAGGCAATGACTACCGTAGAATTTCCCTATTTTAAAAAAATTGACTAAATTAGAGATGTTTTATAAAACAACTCATTTGCTGGCTCTCCAAGAAAATGATGTCCTTACTGCGAATATGCAGTGTTTACATATGACTAACATTTGTATGAAATCCAAAGTATGGAAATGGAGAGACAGAAAATATAATTTAAGGAGTTTTCCAGCCGACTGCTCTCACCCCTGAGAGAGTAGGGAAGGAGGAACAGGAGGAGGAGAAATGTGCTGATCGTTTAATGATTTCTGATGGCCAAGTGACAGATTAGAGGGTGAAGAAACTCCAGCCACAGGGTGAACTGGTACCCACTAGCTATTCTTTCCCACAAGACAAGCAAAAAAACTGAAAGATTCTTGATATATGGAGTGTCTTCCACAAGTGAATGATAGCAGCCCTTTGAAAGAAGAGTGTCAAGGAAGAAACTCAAGAGAAATCCATCCTGAAAATGCCATGCTTTCACTTACAGAGGTTTAGAGCACAGCGGAATTTGGAGGAAACACCTGCAAGGCATCATGGATCTTTACTTAGTGTAACACAGCTGCCCTCCTAAGTCTGGGAGCAGAAGAGCACACCAGAGAGCTCTCCAGTAGACCAGGAGTGACAGTCTCTGTGGCCCCTCCATCACCTAGCCAGGCTATAACATGGAGAAAGAACTCACAAGGTTCAGAAAGCTGGGACCGCAGATGTAAAGCACAGAGAGACTTCTCAATGCGACAGAGACCACACCATGCCAAGGGAAAGTCCTGACCCTCCTTTCAAAGCGCTTGAAGTCTGTAGTGAATTGAATCAAATCAAACCTACAAAAAAGCCCAGACTCAGCTCAACCATGGACAAGGTTGACTTGGTGCTCTGACTCTGATAGCGATAGCCTGAAAGAAGAGGAATACACTGTTATTTGATACAAAATGTCTCACATGTGGTAATAAATATGATGCATGAAGACAAAAGAAAACTTGAACTATGCTCATGAGAGACAGACAATAGGAGAAAAACTAGCTAGGCTCCAAATATAAATTCCTCTTAGTTTCAATAGCTAGATTAATGAAATTAACAGATATGGACTTTAAAGGAAAGTCTGTAAAAGGTAGATAACCTCTGAAGAGATGGAGAACTGAAACACATAGACACTGTAAGAATGATTTTAATGGAAATTCTACAATGTAAAATACAGTATCAGAAATGAAGAAGTTATTAGGTGGGCTTAATGATAGACTAGGCAGCACAATGGAAATAATAAGTGAACTTGAAGACAAGTATAGGAAGCTTGTAGCTCACGATAGCAACAAGCTTAATTATAAATCAATCATCTGTTTTATCAGAGAAAGAGACAGCTGAGAATAGCCCTCTTGGTCAAAGATCGGCTCCTCTGCAAAGGGGTCCAAATACAGTTCCATCAGACCACAGTGGAATTTGAGCACTCGTTAAAATTTAAGCAAATGTATTGTTGGAATAATAGCGCAACCAGCTGGCAATTAAGCGAGCCTAACGGCTTGGTGTAATACCAACAGAGGCAAACAACTTAACAGAAAAATTAGGGAAAGAAACCATCAAAGAGAAAACTGCTAAAAGTACTGTCATCTCAGAGTGACTTACATACCTCCAAGGCTGCATCCTTTAAGAAGCAACACCAACATCAAGGGCTCCACATTGGGGAGGGGGAAATAAACAATAAAATAGCCTAAGTCACAAAACATATAAATAAATAAACAACAACCTGAAGGAATGGAAAATCAATATCCAGTGTTTCTAAAATATATTATCTAAAACTCTTAATCTGGGGAAAATTTGTAAAGTGTGTAAGCAAACAAGAAAATGTGACCAGTAAATGAGGAAAAAGGCAGAAAACTAAGACAGTCTATGAAAGGATCCAGATGTCAGGCTTAACAAAGACTTCAAAGCAGCTGTTATAAATATGTTCAATGACTAAAGAAAACTATTCTTAAAGGAGAAATTGGAGGTCTAATGCCAATTTCTTATCAAATGGATATCGTCAATACAGAGATAGAATTTATTTAAAAGAATCAAATGGAAATTCTGAAATAGAAAGTTACAATAACTATATGAAAATTTTACTAGAGGAAATCAATAGTAGCTTTCAACTTGCAGAAAAAATAAATATCAAACTTGAAAGTAGAGAGTGATCAATCTGAAAAAACAAAGATTAAAAATGAAGAAAAAAACAAAGGAAAATAAACTGAGGGTCATAAAATTTGGGGTCATTAAGTGCACAACATGTGCATAACATGAATGCCAGGATGAGGAAAGCATGAGAAAGGAGCAGGAAAAATGCTGGCGGAAATAATGGCTGTGGAGTTCCCATCGTGGCTCAGTGGAAACAAATCTGACTAGAATCCATGAGGACGCAGGTTCGATTCCCTGACCTTGCTCAGTGGGTTAAGGATCTGGCATTGCTGTGAGTTGTGGTGTAAGTCACAAATGCAGCTCAGATCTGGCATTGCTGTGCCAGTGGCATAGGCCAGCAGCTACAACTCTGATTCAACCCCCTAGCCTAGCCTGGGAGCCTCCATATGCCACAGGCATGGCCCTAAAAAGGAAAAAGACAAAAAAAAAGAAAAGAAAAAAAATGGCTGAGAATTCTCAAATGTGATTTTTAAAAAATTAATACAAGAAGCTCAATGCACAAGAGGACAAATTCAAAGAAATCCACATCCAGATACAAATGTTGAAAGATAAAGACAAAGTCTGGAGAATAGCAAGAGAAAACCAAGTAGAGATGAAAAGGGGGAGACCAAGATTAACTGATGACTTCTCATCAGCAACAATGGAAGCCAGAAGGTGGTGAGATGACATATTCAAAACTGTGGAAAGAGGGAAAAGCTGTCAACCAAGAATTTTATTTCCAGCAAAACTATCTTTTGAAAATGATGGTAAATTAAAGATATTCCTAGATAAATAAAACATGGAGTTCATTGTGAGCATACCTGCCTTATAAAAATTCTAGGAAAGTTTTTCAGGCTGAAAGCATGGGATACCAGACAGTAATTCAAATCAACATACATACACAAACAAAGAACACCAGTATAAGGGATGATGTAATTATAAAGGTATGTCTGCAATTATATAGGACAGTGTGAGTGCATATCCTTCTGCTCTCTCCTGTTAACTGATTTAAACACCAATTCCATAAAAAGGTAATAGATTTGACAATAACAATACAAAGGAAGCATGTGGGGCAATGCAATGCTGGGGTATGGAAATCACACCAGATGGGAACTTGAATCCACAGTAACAAATGAAGAGAACCATAAACAGCAAATAAGAAGGTTACTATAACAAACACTATAATTATATACTCGCTATTCTTTATTCTCTTAGCTTCTTTAAAAGACATAAATTTGTATAAATTAATAATTATAACAATATACCACAGAGTTTGCAATATATACAGATGTAATATATATAATAATTATAGCACAAAAAGAGAGGAGAGAGGAGAGAGCTTTATAGGAGTCATGTTTCTATATCTGACCCCAATTAAATTAGCATAAATCTGTAGTATGGTGCTAAGTTAAAATGTTTTTGGTAAGCCCTAGAGAAGCCACAAAGAAAAATCATAAAAGAAATAAAAATATTACACTAAAAATTCACTAATTCAAAAGAAAGTGGTAAAGGATGAAATGAACAAAAAAAGACAGGCATCATAAAAAAATAAAAAGTAAAATGCCAAATGCAAAACCAACTATGTCAGTAATATTAAAGCTGAATGGACTAGCCAGGCCAACCAAAGGTCTGGCAAAAGGATTGATAGACTGAATAAAAATCAGATCCAACCAGACCCTGTCTACAAGAGAAACACTTCAGGGTCAAGGAAACAAGTAGGTTGAGTGAAAAAAGGATAGGAAAAGATATTAACTTTCATTGGTGATAATTGCCTAGACCCGTTCTTTCATTAAGGCGGTCAAAGATAACTTTCAAATTTCCTTCCTTTCTTTCTGCACTTATTAATTAGAATTTTTCTATAAAGGAAAACTTTCCACTATCAACTATTTAGATACCCGGAAAGGTAAGGAGGACAGAATGCTTGATTCTTATTTAGTGACAAGAATAGTGAGCTTGTGCCCTGGCAACATACAATGATGACCAATTATTTTGAAGTGTCATTATGAAGGCATGGATTTCTATAGACTGCTGATGCATTCAAACAACTTTACTCGTTATTCTGTTAGATATGCAGGTATCGCATCTTAGCCAGCAGAAAACCATTCAACGTTACTCCCATATTCTTTTGCCATAACCCCATTAATCTTTGATAACTTCCTTGCTTTCTGGCAGGATAAAGTATCTCAGACCAGGAATCAGCTACTTCTCCAAGCAGCTCTGCTTCCTTTGAAGGGGAAATGGTATTTAGCAAGCAAATCTGGGCAGCAGAGGGTGTCCACTGCCACACGGCTGTCACTACTTCCAGGTCGTCTCAGTGGAGAGAGGACGAAGCAGGTCTTTTAATAGCAAGATTACTGTGAATTCATAGTGATACGTCCAAATTTAATATTACAGGACCCTAGGTAGCCTAAAAAACTTTTTTTTTTCTTGTCTTTCTAGGGCCGCACCCGCGGCATATGGAGGTTCCCAGGCTAGGGGTCAAATCGGAACTGTAGCCTCCAGCCTACACCACAGCCACAGCAACGCGGGATCCGAGCCATGTCTGTGACTTACACCACAGCTCACGGCAACGCCAGATGCTTTACCCACTGAGCGAGGCCATGGATCGAACCCGCAACTTCATGGTTCCTAGTCGGATTCATTTCTGCTGCGCCATGAGGGGAACTCCCACTTTTGTCATTTTTAATTCCAAAAATTCTTTTTTTAATTTGTTTTTATACTATTGTTAATTAAAGTATAGTTGATTTACAACGTCTGCTGGCTTAAAATTTTTTATCTTTTCTACCATAAGAATCTTGATTCTTAATAACATTAATGTATCTCTTATTTACTTCTTCCAAAATTATTCCTATAATTTCAAAGTGGCAGTGTCAATAATACACTTAACAGTAAGACTAACGAATGCCATTTATGATTTCTTTGTATTTACACATGCACGTGAGTCCCTAAACTATACTCCACTAGGAAGGACGGTTAAAAATACTAGGTTTTAGGGGTTCCCGTTGTGGCTCAGTGGAAACAAACCCAACTAGTATCCATGAGGATGTGGGTTCAATCCATGGCCTCGCTCAGTGGGTTACAGATCTGCTGTTGCTGCAAGCTGCGGTGTAGGTTGCAGACACGACTTGGATCTGGTGTTGCTGTGGCAGTGGTGTAGGCTGGCAGGGGTAGCTCCGATCTGACCCCTAGCCTGGGAACCTCCATATGACACACCTGTGGCCCTAAAAAAGCAAACAAACAAACACAAAAATATTGGGTTTTAAAGCCATGTGAAGAAATTACTTTCCCCAAGGTTAAGCCACCAACTTAATTTACACTTGGGTTCAATGATTACATTTGATTCAAGTATTTTCCTTTTTAAATTTTTGAATATGTAACATATGGACATGTTTCAAAGCTCAAAATTATGTAATAAAGTACAGTCATAGAGGTCCCTCTTCCATATCCATCCTGTACACGCTGTGGCTCTCTCTCCAATAGGTAACCATTTTTCTTAGCTTTTGCCTGATGCTTCCAGAGTTTCTTTTGGATAATCCAAGTGCACACATGCGCACATACGTCTTTCCCTGCCCCCCGTGTTACACAAAAGACAGGATACTATGTCTTGAATTTTTTTTCCCATTTAGTGCTCTACCTGGGCATCACTTGATGGTAGCAGACAGCATCTTCATTTTCCTGTATAGCTACTCAATATTCCACTCTGTGGATATACCACTGTTTAGCCAACTGATCCATTAACCACGAACGTATGGATTGTTCCCAACATTCTGCCATAATGAATAATGACAAAATGAAGAGTCCTGCATTGGTGCTATCTTATATTTTGCCAAGATACTGTGAGATAGATTCCTAGAAGTGGGATTACTGGTTCAAAGGATAACTGTATATGTAATTTTGCTAAACATAGCCCAATCTTTTTCTTTGTCTTTTTAGGGCCACACCCGCGGCATATGGAGGTTCCCAGGCTAGCGGTCAAATCGGAGCTGTAGCCGCTGGCCTACACCACAGCAATGTCAAATCCGAGCTATGTCTGCGACCTACACCACAGCTCACAGCAGTGCTGGATTCTTAACCCACTGAGAGAGACCAGGGATCGAACCTGTGTCCTCATGGATCATAGGCCAATTTACACTGCAAGGTTACAGTGATAATAATACAGGGTTTTACTTTTTTATTTTTTATTATAGTTGATTTGCAATGGTCTGTCAATTTTTGCTGTACAACAAAGTGACCCAGCCATATATATAAATTTTTTTTCTCACATTATCCTCCATCATGTTCCATCACAAGTGGCTAGATATAGTTCCCTGTGCCATACAGCAGGATCTCATTGCTTATCTATTCCTAATACAGGGCTTTAATTTTTTTAAATAAATGTATTTTTTGGAGTTCCCCTTGTGGCGCAGCAGAAACGAATCTGACTAGGAACCATGAGGTTGCGGGTTCAATCCCTGGCCTCGCTCAGTGGGTTAAGGATCCGGCATTGCCAAGAGCTGTGGTGTAGGCCACAGACGCAGCTCAGATCTGGCATTGCTGTGCTGTGGTGTAGGCCAGAGGCTACAGTTCTGATTCGACCCCTAGCCTAGGAACCTACATATGCCGTAGGTGTGGCCCTAAAAAAAATGCCAAAAAAAATTATTTTTATTAGCTAATACACACTGGTAGGAAATTTTGACAACTAACTATAGAGGTAACAGTTCATGATTTCTTACCTACTTCAGTGGTTTGACTTTTTCTAGTTTCTTCATAAAATATTCTTAGAGAATGTAGTCTGACTGGATTGGCTTTTTTTCTAAATAATACACACGCACAAAAAATAAACATGCATGTATCCAATAGCCAGAATTTGCAAAGACTAATACCTGACCTGGTTGCTTAAGATGGGGTTTATTTTTACGAGAAGAAACAAACATTACAGATGGAGTTTAAGCCCTTGGAGTCACATCCCCCAACCCTGCCAGCACTGCAGAGGCAATGACTCTAGCAGTGACTCTAGTGATTGAAGTGCCCGTTTTCCTGCTCAGGCTTCCTTGTCCCCTCTACGGCCCCTCCCATTTTTGGCTATGGAATCAGTACCGTAATGCGCATGCCTGGATGACTCTCCTAGTCATGGCTGTGATCTCCCCCAGGGCA
Source organism: Catagonus wagneri (assembly GCA_004024745.2). Taxonomy (NCBI): domain Eukaryota; kingdom Metazoa; phylum Chordata; class Mammalia; order Artiodactyla; family Tayassuidae; genus Catagonus; species Catagonus wagneri. Next base: position 1,597,361 of record PVHT021183544.1, read on the forward strand.
AAGGCTTGGGAGGCCCTCCTGGGTCACAGGGTTTTGAACTCAAGGATGAATATGCCATATCGCTTTCCAAAGTGGTCGTTCCCACTTATATCAACAGTGTGAAAAAGTTACTCTCTCTCCAAATTTCACAAACACCCGCCATCGTTATACGTGTTGATGCTCACCAGTCTGATGGGTGGAAATAGTGTCCCACTGTTTTCTGTTTCAGTTTTTGTTTTGTCTTTTTAGGGCTGCACCTGCAGCATATGGAGGGTCCCAGGCTAGGGGTCAAACGGAGCTGTAGCCGCTGCTCTATGGCACAGCCACAGCCATGCCAGGTCCAAACCGCATCTGTGACCTACACCATAGCTCACAGCAATGCCGGATCCTTAACCCCCTAGTGAAGGCTAGTCAGGTTCGTTAGCACTGAGCCATAATGAGAACTCCGTTTCCCACTGTTTTAATTTGCATTGAACGGAATAATATTTTAAACCAAAAGTACCTTTCTTGAATGGGAACATTTACTGTTAATTGGCTTTTCAAAATTAACCACCACCACCAGAGGAACAACAGATAATGCAAAAGACAGAGGACAGTTTGTGTATTTATTTTCATCCCTAAGAACTTAACCATCTTCATATCTGCAACTCTTTATATAAATCTTGCATATGTGCAGATACATAAAGCACATACTTTTATTAATTTTAGAGAAAATGAAAGCGGTAATCATGCAGACCCATTTGGAATTTCCCCTGATTTGTTTCGGGATCGGTGGTTCTGCTGATGTATAACTATTCCTCTGTTTTCTGTGTTTCACAGCAGAACTAGACTTCTAAGAACCCTGTCTTTCAAAACAGGATCCCCAAATTCTCCATGCTTTGTATGATGAATATTATCCCGAGCTTAGTATTTCATTCTTTCTAGTTTGAATTTTAAATGCTCATTTGCCAAAACGAAACACCTTGCAAGTCCCTTTATATCTATCTCTATACCCATAAAAATAAAACACATGCACATCTATAAATTATTCATCAGTATTTTGACAAATTGCCACATTTACCTTTTGACCTTTAGGGGAAAAAGAACCCAGGAAAACAGCCCTTGAGTTTCAATATTGAGGAATTTAGAAACCTACCGATCAGCAAGTGTGCACTAGTACCTCCAAGATAACTCAAGCAAGTCAAATAAAAGCTAATTTGTAAAAGCGTATTCTACTGTCAACAAAGATGATGTGGAAAGCCACATTATGAGATCTTTGTTTCTCATTTTTAACATGTGAAGGTAAGCATCAACCAAGGACATATTGGACAATTTATAGCTTATATAGAAGGCGCACTCCCATTTATTGGTGAGCTTTTATACTACAGGAAAGATGTCACTGAATATCATTGAGTCCTGAGCTGGTAAAAAGTCTTCAAATAATTAACTTGTATTAACATCTGAGTTCTTAATAGAATAGGTATTTCTGTGATTCTAAAAGGAAGATGCTTTTTAACACACTGAAGTACAGAGCTGTTCTTCAAACCCAAATAAAAATAAATAGAAACTCAATAAAACCTACGACACTCATGATAGTGCCACAAAATCTATCTTGTATAAATAGCCCCTGATTTACAACATGAAATATACACCGTTGTTAAAGAAAGAAAGCAAGAGGCCACTGTTTGTGGTTTTTCCCTTTGAGGAATCTACTTCATTAATGCATGTGGCCATGTGTGATAGAGATTGTATGAAAATGCATGCTTTGAAAAGCCTCTTAAGAAAAATACTGGCTGGGATCGCTATAACCATCAAGCATCAAATAGAGTTGTTTTACTTTCACCATTACCATAATAACTTTTCTTATAACAATTTCATAGATGGGTTATTTGCTATTTGCTTTTCAATATGCTAACCATAAAATTTCACTCTCATTAGACTTTAAAAAAAAATGTGAGGTCATATCATAGAAAGAAAACCCAGAAATTAACTCAACTCGGTAAACAATTACCCAGCACATAAACTCTGGGCGGGGCGGGGGTGGACGCGGCAGGAATTATCCAATTCCTGATAACTAATAAGTCAACAGCACCTGAACTGGATGGGACAAGGGAAATCCAGGACTCAGTGACCACACTTTCCAGCTCATCATTTCATCACAGGTGCTTCCAAACAGGAAAATGAGGCCCCCCCTAAGCCTTTTGGAGGGGGTAGTTCCCCAGCCCTCCCGTGGGTGAAGCGGGCTCGCTTCCGCTACTTGGAGGTCATTTCTCTAAGATCCAGCCTCTCACGCTCGCCCCACAATGAATCTCATTGACCCAATCCATCATCCCAGTAATCCAAACCCGTCCCATTTAATTAGTGCCGAAAGGACGTGACAGTGATGGATGCTGGCGAGCCTGCGTTAAGCACCAAGGTCAGCGCAAGCCTGTTACAGGGAAAGCAAGCCAATGGTCATGCCAACCCTGGAAGGGTCTCCTCCAACCCCTTCCCCCACGACCGTGAGCTTTTCCCCCACCAAAAGCCAGTGCACCCTTTTTCTTGTTGCAGCCCTGGACTCCCTATGGGGAACCCACCCCCTCGCCCATTCTTTCCGTATGATGTCGCAGAGGCCACCTCTAGGCCAATGAGATGCAGTGTCCTGGGGTTTTGTTTGCTCTTTGAACTAGTAGGAAAGGGGACGTGTCCTCCTTCCCCAAGTTGGCTGGAGCCTGGAGCCTACGAGCCCCCAGAAGAAGGAAGCGCGAGCATAGGAGCGGGCCAGCACCAAGTCCCAGGTCAGGAGAGGGTGAGGGAGCAGATGCTGATGGCAACAGGATCCTCTGAATCCGACTGGCCTATGTCAGCCTCCCCCTGGACTCATCGGATGTGCCAGCCAATAAGCAGCACTCACACGGAGCCCCTGTAGTTGGGCTTCTCAAGGGCAACTAAAGCCACCTGCAGCCCAAAGAATCTTGACAGGTGAGATGAAAACCCTCTAGAAGGAAGGCACCTAGCCCACATCCTCCACAGCGAATCACAAGGACCTGTTCCACTAGCAACAGGCCACATGAAACAGAATCACGTGGGAAGTTTCAAAGCTGGAAGTGAAGGCAGTAATGACCTGGATCTGGGGACCCTGATCCTTATTACGTTCAGGAACCCGGGTTAGGAGTTTGGATGCCGGGGGAGCTGGCGTTGCACAGGGTGTGTGCACACACGCGGACACGTGTCATAACACGCGCCTTTCCTTCGGAAACTGTGCAGCTCATCTGTCAAAGGCATCCAGGAAATTAGCAAGACAAGGACACCAGATCAAGAGGGACTTGGGCCTGGCACCGGAGACACGCTGTGGGGTCTTCATTCACTAATCCAAGTCACATTTAAACCTTCACTGTGTGCCAGGCACGGGGCTGGGTGCTGGGAAAGACTTTTCACTTAAATGATATTCGGGTGGTGAAAACAGGTGCACATGCACGCACACACACACACGAATGTATATCCTACATATTTGTATTTCACATATTATTAATATAAGCTATATTCAGTTGTGCATAAACAATCGATTTCTGGATGGTGCCCAGAAGGGAACGCAGTGGGAAGAGGAGGCTGGTGCAGGGTGGCTGGGAAGGGGCGGCATGCACGCTGCGGTGGCCGGGGAGGGCACACTGCGGTGGCCAGGGAGGGTCATGTGGCACTGAGACAGGAACGATGAGAAAGAGCCGGTGGTGCTAAAATCTGAGGGAAGATGGGTCCAAGCAAGTCTTCCCTCTTTTCTTTTTTTTTTTTTTTGTCTTTT
>PVHT021183544.1:1608260-1634991 GCA_004024745.2 Catagonus wagneri
CCCCGGCACGCCCCCACCCCCGGCACGCCCCCAACGGGCCCGCACAGGACCAAGGACTCCTGCTTCCACTGTTTCACAGAAGTTTCTCTCCCAGAGCCAGGACTGGAACCAGGGAAGTGCCTGCCAACTAGCAGGCAACACAGCTGGCTGTCAAGTTTTGCGATTTTTTTTTTTGTTTCTGTTTTTTTTTTTTTTTGCATTCTCATGGAGAATATGGATGAAAAGAACAGATATACAGATTTTGAACCCAGCACAGTACCTCTCTTCCAAGAGGCTAAGAAACAGGAAACAAAGAGTGAAATGGAAAGAGAGATAAGGGAAGTTTACACCTGCTAGACACGCATCTGGTGCTGGCTTTGCTCCACGCATTCCGACCCGCCGCCCTCCTTAGCGGAACCACAGGCTGGCACTGATGTGCATGCTGACGTTCAGAGAGGTAAAGTGACCTGCCCGAAACCACACAGCGAGCAAGCGGTGGAGCTGGAACCTAAACCTAAGTCTTTCTAATGCCAACTCACTCTGTGGCTGCCTCCCAAGATCCTTCAAAGTCAAGTTGGTGAATGTTCTCATTTCAGGCATCCTAGAAGAGGTCCAGGACGGTCAGGTGGGGAGAGGATGAAGTTCAAGTCGAGAGATTCAAGTTAGCTAGAGGCCAGGGATGCGCATGTTCCACTCGTGGGTTTTTAGGTGGCCAGGAGAACCTTCTACTGAACCAGGGCACTGCTACAAGGGTGTCTTGGCCAAAAGGAAAGGACAGACCCACATGCAAACTCTTCCTCCAGGTGAAACTTTCTCCAGGAGCAACAAAATTGGGGCACCATGGAATTTCCCTACTCCAGAGTATGTCTCTGTTTACTTTTAAGCATCTGTCCCTGCAGCTACACATCCTCCACCACTGTCCTTCCAACCTCCTGTCCATCCATCTCTCATCCTCCACCTAGCCATCTACCACCCATCGTCTATCCGCCCACCCACCCAGCTGGCCGGCCATCCACCCATCCATTCATCATCCATCCACTCTCTCCCCATCCACCCATCTATCACCTACTCATCTATCTACCTGTCCATCCACCGTCTGCCCATCATCCATCTATCTGTCGTCACCCATCCATTCTTCTATTCATCCATCAACAACCATCATCCATCCATCCATCCATCCACCCATCCATCCTTCCAGCACTTAAGACCTGCTGTGTGTGAGGCATTGTACAGGGACTTGGACAAAGAACAAGCTGGACACTGACCCTGTGGCCACAAGCCTACAGCTTCATCTATAGAACAGACTATCAACTGCTAAGTACCCAAATAACAATTCTGTGACAGTTTTGGTGAGTGCTACAAAGGCACTTTAAATAAGCTAAAAGAGCCGCTGCCAGAAGGCACCCCCACTTGGTTTGAGGGAGGTGGGAGGGCATCAGAGAACCCAGGCAGCACCTAATACAGCGCTGGGCCAAGAGCCTGGGGTATAAGGCATGACGGCGTTGGGCTTGGATCCCAACTCTGAACTGTCCCGCTCTGTGGGTGCACAGCCTCCCCTCCCAGGGCCTCAGTTTCCTCATGTTCAAAATGGGCATAATATCGGGGGAGGAGTTCCCTTTGTGGCTCAGTGGTTAGCGAACCCGACTAGCATCCATGAGGATGCGGGTTCGATCCCTGGGCTCACTCATTGGGTTAAGGATCCTGCGTCTCTGTGGCTGTGGTGTAGGCTGGCAGCTACAGCTCCAATTCGACCCCTAGGTTGCAGGTGCGGCCCTAAAAAGAAAAAAAAAAAAAAAAAACAATAATGGGAGAACCCCTGGAGCTGCCCCAAGACTCGGGCGGTGCGGCAGGTAAGGGGCTAGGAGCGGCGCCTGGCGGGTGGCAGCCATGGTCAGTATAGACGTGAGGTGCCATCTCAGGACCCTCACTGACCTTCCCTTCCAGCAACTTCTCCACAAGGAAGAAGCAGTAAGGAGGACAGTTCTGCCAGAAGAATGACTTTTTCCCTGCTGTTGTTTTTTTTTTTTTTTTTAGGGTTTTCTTTTTCATTTTTTTCATTGCAGTATGTTTCTTGGTTTTGAAGTTCATTTCCAGACCCCTGGGCACGATGGCTGGGAGGAAGACAGGATGGTCGGGGGTCGAGCACGTGGTCACTGTCCCTAGGAAAGGACTTCACTTCCCAGGAGAGATGCCATCGCTATGGACCTAAATTTCCCCAGAGAATTTAACCCATGGAATTTTTACCAGCGGTCAACTTGGAACAACGGGAGCTAAAAATGTCATGGGCTGGCCAACGGCAGATCCCCAGCACAGCATGCAAGGCAGAGCTGGTCGGAGACGAAGGTGCCCTGGGACATACGCCCATGGCCCAGGCCGCCGGATGACCCCTGCGATGGAAGGGCCAGAACCACCCCCCGACACAGCCGGCAGGTGCTGCAGAGTGTCAGGAACCCAGAGGCTCCAGGTCCGGGTGCAACCGATGATGAGACCCCACAGACGGAACATACCGCAGCCTCGAAGGTGTGACAAGCCAGGGGGGATGCGACAGCCACTGGGGACCCGGGCTGCTTTAGAAGCACAGCAATACCATGCCCTAGATGGGCCTGCAGTGCTCCCAGCCACCGTGGGTCAGAGGCCTCTGTTTGGGAGCAGGTCTGGGGCCTCTTGGGGGCTTCCAGGGGTGTCCTTGGGAGGGGAAGCGTCTCGGGGCTTGTTATGTCCCGGAGCGCAGAAACATACACTGCAACATGTTAACCAAATAAATAACAGCTACCCCTCCAGTAGGGACTGGGTTTTAGACACTCTCTATTTATCATTTTTACATTTTCCATTATTGTGTTAATAATCCTTGCTGATAATACAGGTAACAGCCACCATTTATCACCCCCGGGGTGCCAGGGCCCGTCCATACTTCTTTGCGTATCTGAACAACAGCCCTGCAAGGCCAGGACCCTGGTGGCCGCCTGGGAGCCGGGGAAACTGAGGCGCTGCGAGGCCAGACAGCTTCACCCAGAGCCACAGAGCCGGGGTCCCCTTCCGACTGGTCTCCTGCCCCGCGTCCCCCACTTTTCTCCTGCACCTCGCCTCCAGCCGTGCGTGTCACCATCACCTGCTCGAGTCCAGACCGTGTCACCCCCTGGCCTGGGCTGAGGGCGCTCTCAGCTTCCTCACCCACGAGATGGGGGTGGAGAGCGCCTGGAGGCTCAGGCGGTTGTGCGGAATGAGCGAGCAGGCACCTGCGCTGGCTACGCGAGGCTGTGAAACCTGCTCCCCGCCGGCCCGCCCCACGCCCCGCCAAGCAGCCCAAACAGCCAGGAGCCAGATCCCAGGTCCTGGCCCAAGCCCAAAATGAAGACGTGTGAGAAAAAGGACCAAAGGTGTGTCCAAGCAGTAAATTCTGGGGACACAGCTTATTCAGAATCAAAGTGATGAGATGCAGGCAAGTACATTTCTCACCCGCAGACTAACAGGGGCAGGAAAGGAGGGCACAGCTGGCAGCTGTCCTGTGAAGGAGCGGAGCCTCTATGCCTTTTGCAAAAACAGACATTGATAAAAGCCTCTTGGGAGGCTGCGCGGATGCTCGGTATAAACAGGAGAAACACAGACACCTAACAGCGAGGGCACCGGTCACTGCTTCACTTGTAAAGTCCCTGCTGCAAGTAGCCCAAAGAGCCACGCACAGAGGCGGCCACACCACTGAGAGTCCACAGCCCTTGACCGTGACTCTGCGGATGCCTATGTGTGTGCTGGCCCCAGACAAAGTGGGGTGGCACCATGTGGCTGTCACCGCGCCCTGTTGCAGCGCACTCATATACGAAAGTCACACCGACACACAGACCAAAAATGCAGACAAGGTTGTCACTAAATCATGGGATCGGATGTCCTCCTCTTTTGCTTCAAGCTTTTCTATGTTGAGCAAATGTTTCTCTCTCACACACACACCAAAAAAGATTTATTTTTCCCACTAAAAACGTTTTTAATAAGAAAAACGTTAAGCGCAAACAAAGCAGGCAGCCTCCCCTGCTGTCCCCATTTCAGCCAAAGCCAGCATTGCCACCTCCGCGCACTCCGAAAGGTCTCTATCCCGGGGACCACACAAGGAGGCCACCCGTCCGACGGGCTGAGACGAGGGAGAGAGCACGTGACTGCACTGCCCCTGGTACCAGCCACTAGCCGCACGTAACTGTTTAAGCCTAAATTAATTCAGAGTTCCCCGGTGGCACAGCCCGTTAAGGACTCAGCATTGTCACTGCTCTGACGTGGGTTCAGTCCCTAGCCTAGGAACTTTCACACGCCTCAGGTGCGGCCATGCAAAATAAAATGTAAAATTTAGGAGCTCCCATCGTGGCTCGGCGGAAATGAATCCGACTAGTATCCATGAGGATTCAGGTTCGATCCCTAGCCTCGCTCGGTGGGCCAAGGATCCAGCATTGCCATGACCTGCTGTGTAGGCTGCAGACTTGGCTTGGATCTGGCATGGCTGTGGCTATGGGATAGGCCTGATTCAACCCTTAGCCTGGGAACCTCAATATACCATTGGTGCAGCTCTAAAAAGACAAAAAAAAAAAAAAGTAAACTCTAGTTCTGCAGGCACTGGCCACCTTTCAGGCTTTTGGTGGCCACTGGTGGCCAAGGGGCAGCCACTCTGGGCAGCACAGGACAAATGCATGACACTCCCATTTTGCAGAAAGCTGTTGGATGGCTCATCAGCACAACAGGATCTGCCACCAGTGCAGGGGGCACATATGCGTTCTGTGAAGGGCCAGAGGGGCAGTGTGTTGCCCATTGTGAACCAGACGTCTCTGGGCAAGTACTCAGCTCCGCTGCTGAAGTGCGAAAGCAGCCACAGCCGATATGTGGATGAATGAGCATGCTCTTGTTCCAATAAAACTTTATTTACAAACCCAGGAGGCAGGCTGCAGGTCATAGTTTGCTGGTCCTTGCTCTAGTGAACAAGATGGATTTACCACCATCACTGACAGCCTGTTTCCCTGTGTTGGGCACCACTGGCAATGCTGTACCAGCTTTTTTTTTTTTTTTTTTTTTTTTTTTTTTGCTTTTTAGGGCCACATCCGAGGCACATGGAGGTTCCCAGGCTAGGGGTCAAATCAGAGCTACAGCTGCCAGCCACAGACACAGCCACAGCCACACCAGATCCGATCCGCATCCGCGACCTACACCACAGCTCATGGCAACAGCAGATCCTTAACCCACTGAAAGAGGCCAGGGATTGAACCCGCAACCTCATGGTTCCTAGTCAGACTTGTTTCCACTGAGCCACAACGGGAACTCCAAGACTATGACTATACCAAGGAGAAAATTGAGTCAGAGAAGCAAAGTAACCAACACAAGTGGAGGGGCAGGGATCCACACCCAGGTCACCCTGACCCCAACGGCTGCACTTGTAACCACAACACAAAGTCCCCTGAGAATGAAATGAAACTTTACTATTGAATTTCTGGGCTACAGAACATGAAAATATCACTGGGTGTTGCAAAGCTCTTCGTCGGGGCTTCCTAAGTCTGCATCCACCATGTATATTTCACAGGCCATAACAGGAAGACCAAAAGCTTTGGACTGAATAACTGTGGTAGAAAAATCAGAATATTAGGACTTAAACCGAGCAAAGAAGTAATGTAAAAATCAGAGGTTCTCAATAACTTTCCTTAGTCGAGTCGTGGAGAAGGTCTTCTTGGGGAAATTCAAAACGATAATTAAGTTAGGAAGCTATTAACTAATCTATTACACAGCCTTGGTCTCATAAGAACCTCCTGTCTCCACGTTCTAAATAATTCATCGCACGATTGTTAACCTCGAACACTTACACCGCCCAAGGAACAGGAGTCTAAAGCCACAGTGGGTAATAAAAAGTGAGCAGAGGTGGCTCATTCTTAAAGTTAAATAGCACATTAGCCACTCCTGAGCTCACCCTTCTCAGTGACATCACGGGGCCCTCTGTGACACGCAAGCCCAGGCATATAACATGGCCAAGCAGAGCCCCACTTTCACTACAGAAGCCTGAGCCCCTGCACCACCTCAGTCACCGGGAGTCACACAGGTCCTCCAGCAGCCGAGGCCACCAGCAGAGCCACCCGGCACGCCCCCGCCAACTCGCACAGGCCTCCAGAATACCTCAGGGGTCTTCGGCCAGGCTCACACCCGGAAGACTGATGGGAAGACGGCCATCTGGCACCTCCCCGGGCTGGGTGGGTGCTTGGGAAAAGGGTGGGGAGTGGGGTGCGAGGGGAGCAGCTGGGCCTGACTCCAGCCCGGGCACGTGCACCAGCCCTGAGATCTGGGCAAAGCCACCTCCTCCCTCTCAGGGTCTGTGATTATCAGAGCTCTCAGTTGCAAGTGACAGAACTTCAATTCAAGCCAGCGTCAGCATTAAAGGGGACCTAAGCGTTGAACTGAGAAGCACGGAAGTGCACCAGCTTCTCACACAACTGGACGCAGGGCTGAAAAGAGGCAGCAGACATCAACCCTCACCTCCTCGCTCGGTGTCTCTCTGGGCCAGACCTTCCCGGACAGACCGCACCTGATCAGTCCCCACCTGAAACAGCCACCTGCAGTCCCATCCACGGAGCGACCCCTTGGGGGAAGGGGGGAGAAAACACCCCTTTCCAGAAGCTCCAACTGAAAGTCCTGAAACAGACTCCCCCCGGGGTCAAACCTAAGTCAGGTATCCACGCAAGGACCTGGCACCAGGGGCAGAGGGACAGTGGAGGGTGAGGGCCAGTCCCACATGGATGGAGATGGAGGTGGGCTGCCATTGACCAGATGGCAGGGGGGGCCACTGCAGGAAAGGAGTGGACCCCCGGGGACCTCCTCTAGCCCCGGGGCCTGACCCCAGCACATCGAGCACGTGGCCTCAGCGGCAGGTCCGCAACCCTCCCCCACCCTTGCTGTCTGGCTTGAGCCACATTTACCGACGGGACCGGGACGATATCCTGGCCCCTTTCCACACCCCGCGGCCCTCCGGGGCCTCGGGCCCCTGCTGTGCAACCGTCTCCTGTCGCTAGAGAGAGGGGATGGGTCGGAATCCGCATTCTAGCAAGTTCCCGGGGCAGGGGGCGGAGTTCGTGGGCACAGCGAGGTCCGGGATGGGCTAGACCAGACTTCATCTGAGGACTTCTTCTCGCTAACTATGCCACTAGAGGGCCCCCGAGGGCCCCCGAGCCTGGACATCACCCCCAGGGTTTTAACTCAAGACCCTAAATCCCGCGAGAGCTGCTTCTCTCCCAGCTCGGAAGGTCTACACTGCTCCTCCAGCTCGTCCAAACCCGTGCTTGACCTCCGTTAAACGATGACAGCCCACGGTCCCCAAGCCCGCACCGCGTGCCCTGCCAGCCACTGTGCCAGCGGTCACTTCACCTCCAGAATCCCCGCAGAGCCTCTCCTATCCTTGGAGAACTTTCTGCCCAGTCCCTCCACCCACGGCTGTTCACACCACGTAGGTAACCTTCCGCTTCCGACCCCCCCCCCAGAGCATTAAGGCGCTGCCTCCACAGGCTTAACAACTCTGTCCCTGTGACATCTTGTGTGTGCCCGCTTTTCTAGACCCCACCCCGGGCCTCCAAGGGCACTTCTGCCAGGCAGGTGCCTGGTGACTCTGCACAAGGCAGCGTCTTCCAGATTTCACTCCACCAGTCACCACTGTCAAGGGTTTTGCTATAACAGAACCACCTTCCCTGTAATTAGTAGATTCTTAAAATGTTTTCCTAAATAGGTGTAAAAGGAAAAATTTGGCATCTGCTTGAATGGAAGCACTCTATTTTCCCAATAAAATAAATTAAACATACAGCTAATTTAAACATTCTTTATATACTAGTTCATTTACCTCCTAAAATCACCTCATCGATGCGAGATCAGCCTTCTAGTGGGTTGCCTGGGAAGTGGGTGGCCGTGGAAACGTCCCCGTGGCGGGCTGCGATTTAAACTGCTGCCCACGTTCTTACATTCTGCCCAAGCGTCTCTTCTTTGGACTGCAGGAAAGTCTTGGGCTACAGCCCCCCACCCCCACCCCACCGCAGTGTCATTCATCATCACTGTCATCAGGGGCTGGGGGCTTCCTCCCGTGACTCTCCATCGGTCCTGGGCGTGAGGACGAGAGTTCACAGCGGCCACCTTGATGGACAGGACACTTATTCAGTGTCACCTGCAGGGACTGTTTAAAGGACAGTTACGGAACTGGGAGGATTTCTTTTTTCTCTTTATGTTTTGAAAAACTTAGAGTCACAAGGATGAGTCTCCGATTCCAGAGAGTGTTATTTATTCTGCTCCATTTTCCGACATGAAACAGAAGCTGCCCTCGGACCGCGCTCCTGTGCAGCGTCTGGCGGCAGCCTGACGCCTCGGGGTCAGCCTGGGGCAGGCACGCAGCTCACACGCCCACGAGACCTCTCTTGGCCAGGACCACGGAGGCAGGACAAGAGCTCGGGGGGAAACACGGGCCCCCACCACATCTCTCAGGGTCAAAGACAGAGTACAGTAACGTGACGGGAGAAATGGACAGGGGAGGGCGACGCCACGCTCTCCAGAAATTAATGCTACGCTGGAGTAACGCGCCCTGGAAACGGAGCCCAGATCCCAGGCACTTTCTTCGTTTCCTGCAAGATGTTACAAATGTGTTTCTAAGCAGCAGCTCCAGAGAAGTGACCTTTGAGTTGCAGCATGAAAGTAACAAACGCTAAGGACAAGACCACCTCATACAGGAGCCAGGCATGGTGACAAGGGCTCTGACTCCTGCAGGACTGGACCCAGGGCACAGAGCGAAGGTGAGGGAACAGACACGGGAAGAAGACGGCTGTCTGCATGCCGGGGAGGAAGGCCTGGACCCTCCGTCCAGCCTCAGGACCCACCCTGCTGGCACCTTGATCTTGGCCTTCCAGCCTCCAGAACCAGGAGAGAATCCATTTCTATTCTTAAGCCACCCAGTCGGGGGTGCTTTGTTACTGTCACTCCTGAAAACCACTGCGGCCGCAGGACTGGCGAAAACTAACATCCTCGCACCCGGGCCTTTCCCCTGGGGGTGGGGCGCAGGGGTGCCGAGCCTCCGCGGGAAGCAGGGCCTTGGGGGGGGTCTAAAGGAGGTTGCCCCCAGCCCTTGGGCATGGATGGGGCACAACAAGGAGTCAGCAGGTGGCGGGCAGGGCCTGCATCCTGCTGCTGGGACACTAACATCGCTGCACATCTCAGAGGCCAAAGGGCTTTTATCTACAAGTCAAATTTCAGGAGTTCCCCGGTGGCCTAGCACTTAGAGGCTCAGCATTGTCCCTGCTGAGGCTCAGGTTTGATCCCTGGCCCAGGAACTTCCACATGCTGCAGGCACGGCCAAAAAACACATTTTTTTAAAAATAATAAAGTCTAGTTTCACCTGATTCTGGTGATTTTATAAATATAATAAAATGTCATGCAACTTAAACCAAAAAAAAAAAAAAAAACAAGTACACGTAGAGTCTGGTGACACTCGCCAGGGACCCTGGTTTAATGACAGTACTGCAGCCAGGTCAGTCTCCCCACGTTCATCAGTGTCCCATGCCAGGTAAGGCGTCACCACCGGGGGAAGCTGGGGGAACTCTCGGGACTACTTTTTGCAAGTTCCATGTGAATTTAAAATTATTTCAAAATAAAAAAGTTTAAGAAACATGCAAAAATGTAAAAAGCAAAGTCTGGACTCCTCCAAGCGGCTCCCACTCTCTTATTAATTATCTTTCATCATTATTGTCTTATTAACAGCCCACTGGTCTTCCCCAAAGCTGGCCCCTCTGAATATGAGTTGTGGGGAACCTTCCAGAATACTCATGCACCCCACCCCCACCCCCTAGGCCCACTAGGAGCCAAGAAAAAAGGCACCAATCCGCTCGCACTTTCCCTTCTTTGTGCCAATCCGCTCGCACTTTCCCTTCTTTGTGTTTGGGCTCATTTGGGGAGAGAACAGAGCGGGCTTTCTCCTGCTCGGAGCTGCAGCCCCACAGCCAAGCGCCCCTCCACGCTGCGGGGACAGGCGCGGGGCTTGCTCTCTGTGAAATGCCCAATTCTAGTTTCTAGCCGTCCTTTGCTCGTGCACCGTGTCCCCCTGGCCCTTCTCAATGGCGAGCCTTGTCCACAACGAGCACAAAGACACCCTTGCCCCGGAGCCAAGAGCAGGGAGGCTGCAGCTGAGACGGGGGTGCCTCCCCCGCCGTGACTGGCCCCATTCTTCCCAACACACGGGGGGCTGACCCTGCCAGGGAGCACGCACGGCTCAGAACTCCTAAGTGCCTCTCTCCTGGCAAGTGGCAAGAGCGAGTGTAAATAAACCCGGGGAGCGGGGGGAGGAAACGGGAGGGAAGCACCGCCCCTGAAGGAAGACAGCGCGCAATGGCCACAGGAGTTGGAAACAGAAGTAGAATTCCTAAGAGGTAGGGACTTCCCCGTCACTTGGGGCATTCAAGCAGGGCAAGAGGCTAACGGAGCAGGAATGCCAAGGAAGGGATGCGGGAGGCAAGGGATGGGTGGACAAGTGGGTGCGTGATGAACTGATAGATGAGAAATGATAGATACAGATGATAGACAAATAGAGACAAACAGATGATAAAGAGAGAGGGCAGATATATGATAGATAATAGGTATAAATAGATGATAGAGAGAGAGATAGATGAGAGAAGGGAGGGAGGGGAGCGGGGAGGGGAGAGAGCAAAGGAAAAGAAAGGAAGGGAGAGAGAGAGAGAGGACAGGGCTTCTTACACAGGAAGGCACAGCCGCATCTCAGATGCCAGGCGGGACCCTGACCGATCCTCACCGTCTCGGCCCAGAAACCCACGCACACCTCTCTCCCCAACTCCTGCCACTTCCGGCCGCCGGCCGACAGGACCAGAGCCTGCCCCCAGACCGAAGGAGCATCCATCTGCCGGGACCCCCACCCTGGTCCCGTCCACGCCTCCCCTCACCGTCTGGGACACCTTCCTTCCTCCGGGTGCTCACACACCAAAACCCTGGGGGTCACCTCGACTTCTCTCTCTCTCCTCCCACGTGTGCAACCCCTCAGAAAATCCCTGCTTCAAAAAACACCCTGATTGAAGCCACTTCTCACCACTCCTGGCTCTACCACTGTCCTGGTTTGATTTCCCCAAGAGCAGAGCAGGCGGTGGACTCGGGGCCGTTTACCTGGAAGGCGGTTCCAAAAGGCAGGTGTGAGGGAGCAGCGAGCAAGAGAGAGGGGAGGAAAAACCAACTCAGGTACGCCCTCAAGGTCATGGCTATAGGCCATGGGGGTTTGATACGGCAAGAACGGCCCACCTGTAGGGCGGGACACTGGGACATTAGCCAGGCATTACTTCAGGATCATCCCTTGGCCATTAACAGGTCATGTTCTGGCCCCACTTGTGCCGCGCGGGAAAGGCAGTGGGGCGCTCAGCTCACGCCCCAGCCGAGGCCTCGGCGGTGGGCTTCTGTCTGAACAACCACCCGGTGACGGCGGGGAGCAGGTATGGAGCGTCGCCAATTTCCCTGGTGTAAATGCTCCCACCATGACCCATCTCAAGTACCAACATGATTTCCACAGCTTGAAACATTCCTGAAAATGGAAACACGACAATGGAAAATTCCAACACAGCGCAGCTCCAGCCCATACCTCATTGCCCCTCAAATGGGCTGACTTGGAAGCACAACTGAGGGCAGAGGCAGGCAGGTCCGGGGGCACGTGACGCCTGCCACCACAACCTAACTAAATGCCCTTCTGCTGCCGCCTTGCCTGGCACCACCTAATCTCTACACTGCGGGCAGACCAACCCCCTTCCGAGTGCCAGCCCTGAAAGCAAAGGCCAAGTCTCCACCAGAGCCTCCGTGCCTCCTCAGATCCTAACCCCACCCCCCGAAGCCTCTGGTCCCACTGGCCTGGGCACCCCCACCCCCTCAGTCACCGCGTGTAGCCAACATCCCAGAGCACGGCTACCACAGGACCTTTGCACTTGCCATTCCCGCCACTGGGAGGGCTATTCTCCACAGTACAGACTAAGCCCCTCACTTCTACCTGTCTCTCTGCAGAAGCATTGCTCAGGGGCCCTCTGGCTACTCCCCAGCACTCCGCTTCCTCCAGCCTGGCGGTGGGGGCGTTGAAAACTGCCTGGCATCACATCATACGTCTATTTCTTTCCTATCTGCTTCCCCTTGTCCCATGAGACTATTTACTCTTTGAAGGCAGGGACACGACAGTCTTTACTGCTAGATTCTCAGCCCCCCAAACGATGACAAGCATAGAGCGGTGCCCAGTAAATACTTATTAATGCCTGGCAACCACGAATTCCAGGGAGAAGGTTCAGACTGCCTCATTCTTAAGCTCCCCCACAGCGGCTTGTGAAGACCGCTCCTGGCTCAGAACCCCCGGGTTGCTCTTCAAAGCCAGCCCCGCCCTGGTGCCTCGGGAGGGCTGGTCCCGCCCCAGCACCACACAAGCACCCGGACCGCCCCGCTGTCAGGAAAGCAAGCTTCACACCCGCCACCCCAAAGCAGGGGGCACACGGTCACAGATGTCACGGGCGCCCCACCCTCAAATTCAGCACAGACCCAGAGTCCGCCCGAAACAGAGAAACCTCATTGAAAAGGCAGCACCTGCCCAGCAGCTGGGAACAAGGGACCACAGTGTGACTCGGGAAAAAAGAGCCATGGGTTCTTCTAATGTCCTGGTCGGAGAGGGTATCCTCATCTACGAGAGGTAACAGACCGCCCCACAACTCGCGGCCTGAAATAATAAGGATGTCATCGTCCACTTGCCGTGGGCCAGGGCCTTCGGGCCGGGCTCACGCGCTGGACCTGGGGAGGCCGGGCCCACTCCCGCAGCTGCTCGGCTGGGAGCCTGGCCCCGGCTGGAAACACCCTGGACAGCTCCCTCTCCAGAACTGTGGGCTGGGGCGTCCAGGTCTGGCCAGCAGGACGGCCCACACTACTTGACCTGGCTGGTGACAGGGCTGGACAGAGGCCGCGGGGCTTCCGAGCCCTGGGCCCAGGAGTCACGCTGCATCATCTCCGCTGCGTTTATTCAGAGCAAGTCCGCGGATGCAAAGGGGCAGCAGACAGCCTCCCCTCCAGATGGGAGAAGTGACAAAGCCACACCGCACGAGGGTGCGGGGGTCGGAGGGAACAAATGTGGCCACCTGTGGGAACAACTTGAATAGTGTTGGCCCCTTTTGACAGGAAGCAGAGGGCACAGAGTGGGCAAGTGACTGAGCTGAGGGCACACAGAGTCAGGCCTGGAAGCCACGCCAGTCTAACCCAGAGTCCCCTCTCACCACCCTCTGGAGTTCAAGGTTCACCTATGTGCCCAGCGCAGGTCACTCGGCCTCACTCCATGGGGACAGGGACTCACCGTGCCTGCACAGTGGGCCGCCGGACAGATCGCTGGAGGGCCGGGGTCCCCCAGAGCAATGCTAGACAGGGAGGAGTCTGGGGGACCCTTAAGTCACTCCCAGGGTCCCCTGAGCCTGACCACACGGGGGAGCATAAGCCTCTATTTATACATCAATGTGATTAATTTTCTCCAGGCCAAGTGCCCGCTTTTCTGCCTGGTTCCTCAGAGCACCTGCCTCGGACTGGTATTCACTGCACCCTTCTCCACCCTCCAAGCCTTCCAGCCTTCCCCAGTGAGGCGCAAAGTCACACGCCTGCTGTCGCCCTTCCTCCCTACCCCCCCCTCCCCTCAGCGCGTGTCCTGTGAACCCACCTTCCATCTGTTTCTCCCCATTACTTCTTCCAGTCTCTGGTCCACCTTCTCTCTCTCTCAGGCAACTGCAACACACACACACGCGCACACACAGACACACACACACACACCACCCATCTCTCCCCAAATCAATCGCCACCCTTTCTCCTACAACCTTCAATGGCTCCACGTTGCTCACAGAATAAGGACCAAAAGCCTCCACCAGGTCTTCAGCACAGGCTGGCCCCTGCCACCTCCCCACCCCCACCCCCAGCCTGCAGGGCCCCCTCTAACCCCAGGGCCACCGCACACGCTGTTCCCTCTGCCTGGAACCGTCACTACCTTCGCCACCACCCGCCCCTCCATCATGCTTCATCTGGTTTCCCCCTGCTTTTTCCAGTTTCGTATCTACACCTCCAAGACACAGTTTAAGAGGAAAAAACAAGGTAGAGGACGGTGCGGGGGGCGGGGGGGTGCTTCCTTCTGAAATAAACTAAGAGGAGGAAGAGGATGCACAGTGTTCTGCAAGCATCTCAGGAACAAGACACAGTGGCGGCTGCCTCCAGGACGAGGCTGGGGCGCGGGCTGAGGGCTGGTTTGCATGAAGGATAAAGACTGCCAGTGCTCGCTGGGCACTCACAGGCATGCGGCGCCGGCCAGTCCGCGTCATTTAATCCCGACCGTGACCACAGGTGTGCAGACTATTCTGTCTTGCCATTCTACAGAAGGGGAGACTGAAGTCCAAAGAAGGGAAACAGGCAGCTGGCAAGTAACAGAACAGAGTCCAGCCCAGGCCCAGGTACCGCAAGCACCCGCCTCTCACCTGCCACAGTGGAGACGTCTCCACCTCTGCGTGTGCTGCTTTTCCACTTTCAAAAAAACCTGTTCTTAATTTATTTTATTGTATTTTGGCCCCGCGCACGGCATATGGAAGTTTCCCGGCCAGGGATCAAACCTGAGCTGTAGATATGACCTACGCCACAGCGGCAGTGACGCTGGGGCCTCAACCCACTGTGCCGGGCCGGGGATCAAACACAAGCTGCCACAGAGACGAAACTGGATCCTCACCCTGCTGCATCACGGCAGGAACTGCCCCAAGCCCCGTTTTTATTTTATTTTATTTTTCTGTCTTTTAGGGCCACACCTGTGACATATGGATGCTCCCAGGCTAGGGGTCCAATTGGAGCTGTAGCCACTGGCCTACACCACAGGCACAGCCACACCAGATCCAAGCCGCATCTGCCACCTGCACCACAGCTCACAGCAACACTGGATCCTTAATGCACTGAGCGAAGCCAGGGATCAAACCCACGTCCTCGTGGATATTAGTTGAGTTCATTACTGCTGAGCCACGACGGGAAGCTCGACTCACATTTTATCCACCCAGGCTCCCACACACCCCCTCACCGGCACTGGCTCCTGGGCCCCCACAGCCTCTGGACCAAAGAGCTCACCAAGTAAGAGGTAACCACTGGCTCCGCCAGGGTCAGAAAAAGGAAACAGAAAAAAAAAAAAAAAAAAGTGATCGGAACCTCTATTTCCTACGAGCAAACAGCTGCTCTGTGCTAATATCCTCCCAGAATAAACTGTTATTAGTTAATTTTAAAAAACCCAGAAACCAAGTATTAACAATTTTGTAGGCTTCTTTTTAGCCACGCGAATTATTGATACATTGCCCTCGCTGTCTGTTCATCTGCTCCAGGAATTTCCACAAGGGCAAGGCCACGTAACACGACCAGCATGCTTAGTGGAGGTCACCCATTTGGGGAGATTTTCCCCACAATTTTAGTCTTTCTTATGGGTATATGGGAATAGGAATAAGAAAGGGTTGCTGGGGCTCATGGACTTAAGGTAAAAACCAAGGATTCCTGTGCGTCTACAGTGAGCAAAACTCTGTTCTGGAGCTGAAGACAGAAAGGGGACAAGAACTAGCTTGAAAGTAAAAAGATGCAAATACATTTAACAGGAAGTGGAAAGAGCTGGAAAAAATATTAGAGGAAAGTCATCCCATTAAAATGTCAATGCCATGACAGAAATCTGTAAAGCAGCTATAATGCAAAAATAAAAAATAAAGAATAATAAAAAAATAATAATTAAAAAAGAAAAAAAATGTCAATGCCGGCATTCCTGGCTGGCCTAGCAGTTAAGGATCCAGCATGGTCACTGCCATGGCGTGGGTTCTGTTCCTGGCCCAGGAACTTCTGCAGGCCATAGGCACGGCCGAAAAATAAGATATCAACACTGTTTGCAACAAGGATCTTAAGGAAAAGACAAGTTCCATCAGATTCCAGGGGAGACACACGGACCCTCGTACCTCTCACCCAGTGCACCTGTCCAGGAGAAGGCGGGCGCGAAATAGGGCATGGTTTGTTCCATGCTGGGCGTTAGCCATGGTTCCCCGTTACCCTTCCCACCAAAAGATGAGATAAATTAATAAGTTATCCCCAAATCTTTCATTATTTCATATTAAGGTGGAAGCAGCTGGTTGCAAGAGTTGAGGGGGAGAAGAAGAGAAGTGGAAGGACAGGTGGCTGTCAGCTCCACCAGCCACACGCCCACCATCCTGAGCCCAAAGCCAACCGCAAGGAGCCCGAGGACTGCAGTCAGCTCAGGGCAGCCACAGTCTCATGTCCCAGGTTGTCCTTGAACTTGGACTCAGTCAGTTCTACCGCCTCTGCGTTCTGGCCCCCCAGCTCAGCTCCCCAACTAGGAAGATGGGCCCGGCGCCCCCAGCAGAACCCCCAGTGCGCCAGCGACCCCTCAAACCAGCTCCGGAGCGGGTGGGAGAGTGCTGCAGGGCCACCCAACTGTCCCCAGCAGGGGTGACCTCGGGCCAGGAGGGACCCTTCTTTCAATATCACAAGGCACCAGTAGGACCCATGGACGTCTGGGAGCCTCAAAACTGAAGCAGGGCTTCCCACTGCCATCAGCCGAAATGCTCAGGGGCCCCCAGAAGCCCAAAATGACAGGCGGGGGCGAACACCAGCTCAAGGTGACTGGGGTCTCCCTGGGTTCCAGGCACCGTGTTAAACGCTTTACAGAAACCAGACCCGCAAACCCTCCCACCACCCTTCCAGGCAGGGACATTTTACGGACGGGGGAACCAAGGCTCAGAAAGGTTCAGCAGAGCTATAAAAGCCACGCAGATCCAGGTGACCCAAAGAATCCATGTACCTGCCAGCTCCCCTCAAGACCTTGTCTGCTGGCCTCCCAAGGTCAAGGCCCCACCATGGTAGAGGCAGCAGGAGATTTCAGTGTGAATGTGACCAAGCCCCTCACTCGCAGGAGCTTGGTCTATGAGGGGAAAAAACCTTGACCATAAACTGGCCATGTGCCCACTCTAACAGAATTGGGCAGAAATGAGGGCGCCAGACCTAAGAGGCTCTGGGCATGTCCCCCACGGCTATAAGACACCATCACCGGGTCCAAGAAGATGAGGACCCACGTGGAGAAGAGCCACCCAGCTGAGCCCAGCCTAGACGGTCGACCTGCCAACCAGCAGACAGCAGAGGAGAGGGCACTCAGTTCTGTGGCACAGAGGTCCAGAAGCTGCCTTTGCAGCAGCAGAGGACAAACTGGATGCCACACAGAAGGAGGCAAATGTGCGAGGCCTGGCACTTATTACATATGCGTCCTGTCTCTTCACTGGTCCAAACGGTATGCCTCCAGGTTCCAGGACGGGCAATACTTCTTCACATCAGCCCCACACCATGCTCCCTGCACACAGCAGTGCTTTATATGTCAGCAGATGAACCAATAAGAATCGAAGAGTTACAAAGCCAGGACGATGATGTACGACAGCATTTCCCCCTTTTGCTGAAATCCACACACCCTGGTGATTTTTGCCACACCCGTGTCCCCTCAGTGGAGAACCACTGCTAGTTTGTCAGTATTGTAAGCCCATCTTCTTTCATTGACAAATACACCTGATTAAAAGGAGGGCCACATACTACCATAGAGAATTTATCCCTGGTCACCTGGGATGTAACAGAAACATCAAGAAGGTGGGTGGGGCAGTGGAGACCCCCCAGAGCAGCTCAGCTGAGACAGCCCTGATGCTGGCCAGCTCCGCACCAAGGACCCTGCTGACAAATGGGGCCAAGGTCAGCAATGACGTGACTCATGTGATTGCAGAAACAGTCACCCCACAATTAATGTTGCCCGGGACGAGGCTCTCCTGCCAAAGGGAAGCAGAAAGATGATTTTTGGCAGATCTTCCCGACTTTATTTAAATCCCCTGAGCTAGCAATTACAAGGCAAAAATTCTGTCTGCACATGGGTACAAAGTTCCAAGAGGAAGAGAGACCAATAAATTAAGTAATAACAACACAACTCATTAGTAAGAGTGTTAAGACCAAAGGCAAATTTGACAAAGTGTTACATTTTAAACAACTGCATAACAACAGGTAATAAATACATTTTTAAGTCTAGAGCCGCAGCTACCACCCTGCACTTGGATCCTGGCAGATTCATTCTCGGAGTGCTGACTAATCCATGTCAAAGTCCACTTGTGTCGTGCCCACGAGACAAGGTACGTTGCCAAGCTACCCATCCAAATGGCTCCCTTTAACAGACAGGGACACCTGCCCCAACCCATTAAAGATGGACCTTCAGCATCTCTGCCCACAGCTGATTCTCTGCCATCACCCTGTCTGACTTTCAAGACATAAATCTTATCCTAGTGGCTATTCTGGTTAAATGAACTGGGAAACTGAGCCTGTGTCTGTGCGTTTATGCAACTACAGGCATGCATGCCTTTAGGGGGTAGACTACTTGAACTCATCTAAAGCACAGAGCGTTTGCCTATAAGATGCTTGATAAAGCCAGTAAAGGCTGGGCTGTGCAGAGTGGGTGGGGCATCCATCGTGAGTGGGGCATACAGAATGGGTGGGGCATAAAGGCTGGATGGGTCAGTGGGTGGGGGGCACACAAGGCGAGCTGAGCAGAATGAGTGGGACATAAAAGGTGGGTGGGGCATACAGAGCAGGTGGGGCAGAGTGGATGGGACCTAAAGGTTGGGTGGGGCAGAGTGGGTGGGCATAAAGGGTGGGTGGGGCAGGGTGGAGGGGCATACAGGGTGGGCCAGGCATCAGACTCACCTGGATTCTAACTCCCCTTCATACACAGGTCCCGCTGGCCCCCCCTCGAGGGTTTGGAAGAAGAGTCAGGAAAAAGAAGTAAGATGCCCCAGGCGTAACACAGAGCTGACACCAAGCACATTTTCACTCCAGCCATTGATAATTTACCAGCCTGTCAGCCGTGTGAGGGTCGGTCCTGCTCTCGGGATAAACAGGATTAAATAAAATCTGGGTGGACATGATGCTCGGGTTTGACTCACCATCTTAATCCAACCTGAAATTTCTCGGTAAAGAAATATTTTAAGTATAAAAAGTGGTTCAGCTGCCCCTGAGACGGACAGCGTGAGAGCTCCAAGGGTTTCCTGCCGGCCACTCACCCGCAGAGGGGCTTGGCTGTTGTCACGTGCTTTGTTTTTAAGTACTGAGGCCAGCAGGTGACTACCTGCCGTCATTCTTGTTCCCCAGTTCTTCCGAACCGGATTAGGAGTGGCCGTGAGCATACCCGAAACAATCAAAAAACCCAACCAAACAAAACCCCCACTTCCAGACCCCTGCACTTGGGACCAGTGCTTGGCCACCCTTCTGGCCAAGGCCGCATAAACAGGTGTCACTGGCCGGGGCTCCCAGGAAAGCAAGGTCGGAACTCAGCAGCTGGACGCACCCTGCACTCATCACTACCCCGTCTTCCTGCCTAGAAAGTGCACTTGTTGCTGGAGCTGCCGCAGCCATCTTGTCCCCACGAGCTTGCGAGGAAATGGCAGTCACCAGGGTGCTGTCCACGCTTCTGGTGAAAGTGAAATAACCAGTGCTTTTCAGGTTTTCGACTACACAAAGCCAAATCAATCCCTAACCGACAAACTTGCCAATATTTTTAAATCACATTCCACATAAAAGTCTGCATTTCCAGCATAACTCAAAAATAGGATGATTTGTGCCCCCAGAATCTACTTCCTGCTGGCAACCACAGCTCTGTGCAAGGTTCCCCTCCCAGACTCGGCCATTTTCAAGGATCCCGGCCCCTACAGACACCAAAGCTGGGGGCAGGGGCTGGGTTAAACCATTTTATAATACATGGAACAGATTCCAGCTCTCCAGTTCAATAACAGTAATTCTCAATCCCTCCAACACACATTATTTATATACAGACTGTCTCCTTTTGCCTATTCCTGCGACATTCTCCATCCGCCCCACAAACGATGCTCTGGTTGAAGCGCAGGTGAGGGGCCTGGAACATTCCCAGCCTCCACACCCACAGCTGCTGCAGGTGGTACGGCCACTCCACAGGCCTAGGGCTAAGATGACTCACCTATGGCCTTCAAGACAGGCTCCCTAAGAACTCGCCAAACTCATAAACACACACACACACACACACACTCACTCAAATCCTCTTTCAAGACCATCAGTGTGCGATTTAATAACTTAGAGGCTCTAGAAGAACCGCTGGTCGGGACGAGGCAGGAATGGGGGGCCAAGGGCAGCATATGACGGACGGAGAACAGACGGACGGACCTGGACTTGGGGTGGGTCAGGGAGGAGGGCTGTGGGGGCAGATGTTGTACAGGTGAGGTCAGGAGCCAAGGGCTGGGTGGGAAGAGACAGGGAGCGCCAGTCTGTCCACACAGCAGGCTGCAGCGGCTGCCCTCCGGGTAGACCAGAATCAGAATTGAACCAGAACCCTCCTCCTCCTCCTCTCATCACCATTCCTGAGAATGGACCCGTGGCCGGCGTCGTTCTGAGACGCTGAGCGGCCGGGTTCCGGGTAGCGGTGAGCACCGCGAGTGCTTGGGGAGGAAGGAATGGGATGTGGGCGGCAGGGAACATCGGCCGGGGACCTGAGCAGGGGTCAGCAGGTCACGGGTCCGGAGCTCAGGGGCCGACAGGTCAGGGCAGGACCCCGTGAACACACACACACACACACACGCGGATGTTGTCTGCAGAGACTGAGACCATGGCTGAGGACTAGCTCAACGGCGTCCCCGGTGTGGTCACCTGACCCGCTCCATCAGCATCACGTGATCACTCACTTGTTAGCCCCACACGTGCGTGAGCGGCGCCCACCACAGACAGGCTGAATCGGAAACGCTGGGGGGTTAACGAGCCTTCTGGGGGATTGGGTGTGATACACGCGGGATGAAAGAGCAGCATCAGCAGTGCTCTGGGGACATTTTGCCCCCAGGGGACACTTGGCAACATCCACGGTCACAGCCAGGGGCTGGGGTGCCCCTGCCGTCGAGGGGACAGAGGCCAGGGAGGCTGCCTCATACCCTGCAGTGAACAGGGTGGCCCCGCAGCAGAGGAGGATCCCGTTACAAATGTCAGCGGCGCTGAGGCTGCGAAACCTCTCTGGATCAAAGGGTCCCCCGGCTGGCTGCCCGGCAGAACCTTTAAAAAAAGACAAACCTCAAGCCCCCACGGAAGCATTCTAAAGAGCTGTCGCCGGTGACTCTTGGCTCCGTTTCTGGTCCAGGGCAGAACCTGTCCCACAGCCTGAGAGCTAACGGAACAAGAGGAAGCGAAATTCCTTGCGAAGATGAACTCCCTGGGGATGCAATGCCGAGTCATCTTTTTTTTTGTGGCCACGCCCGCGGCATGCTGAAGTTCCCCGGCCAGGGATCGAACCCAAACCACAGCAGTGACAACGCCGGATCCTTAAGCCACCAGGGACTCCCTGAGTAATATTTTTAAAATCTTAAGTTTTGAGGGAATCCTAACCACACGTGTGTGGATAGAGTAAGGATTTGCAGAGAGGAACCCTGTTAAACAGCGTCAGATGGAACCACGACTGGAGCCATGACGCGGAGGGAGAGGCAGGGCTGGCCCTTGGGGAAGGTCCTTCAACCCTGCCATGTAGTCCGTGGTCGCAGATGTGGCCGCGGAGATTTAATACACTAATAAGGCCATGAAACAGATGCTCACGCGCAGCAGCAAAGAGCCACAAATTAACACAACGAGACACCCCGTCACCGATTGTGTGAGAGAAAACCAGATAGATGACCTCAGGTGTGGGCAAGGCTTTGGAGCGAGGGTGCTCTCAGTTTCTGGAGCGTCAACGGGACATTTTCTAGGAGGGCACAAGATCAGAAACATTTTACATGCGAGTCTCCTGTGACCCAGACTTGCCCTGGAGGAAATTCACACGGGAGCACAAGGAGCCTTTGTCTGATGACCACCGCTGTGTTGATTGCAATGGGTAAAACCTGGAAACACAAATATCTAATAGCTCAACTGTGAAAACAGATTCCTTCAGATACTCTGTGGTTACTGAGAAAGGGAGACAGAGAAATGCCCCTCGGTCTCAGGGTGAGTAGAAGCCCAGACTGAAGAACCTTCCGTGCAGTGCCCCTGTGTGTTTCCGTAAATTCCCAAGAACCTGTAGATAGAAACATACAGGGAGGGAGTTCCCGCTGTGGCTCAGTGGTAGTGAACCCCTGAGGATGAAGGTTCGACCCATGGCCTCGCTCAGTGGGTTAAGGATCCGGTGTGGCCATGAGCTGTGGTAGAGGTCACAGACTCAGCTCAGATCCTGAGTTGCTGTGGCTGTGGCGTAGGCTGGCAGCCACAGCTCCAATTTGACCCCTAGCCTGGGAACTTCCATATGCCATGGGTGCAACGCTAAAGAAAAAAAAAAAAACCCAAAACATACAGGGGAGGTCCGGCTGCCCCACCAAACTCATCACAGAGGTAACCTCCAGTGAGTAAGAGAGAAGAGGGTCACTGCTTCCTTTGCTTACAATGTTCTGTTTTGTTTTGTTTTTTTTTAATTGCCAGGATATTGATGCCTTAAACATGCATTTCGCGAGGGAAGAGGGTGAATGGACTTTGGGGCTATTCTATGGAAGCCATAGAATCTAGACAGGAGGCGGTGACTGCAGCAGGTTACTGCACAGCTGGCACACCAGCTTCCCATTTCAGGAGCAGCTCTTTAGAGCAGCAGGCAAACGAATGGGAGCAGACCTACAGGGGCAGCAAGTTGCAGGACCAGGACTCAGGCTGGCACGATAACTAACTGACAACATCAGATTCTCCGAAAGCCCAGGTAACGTGCACCATGAGACGATCTCATCAGGACAGACTAGGAGCAGACCTTCTCAAGCCATTTGAAAAAGGATTTTTAAATGCCCAAACAGAAGCATGCACTGCCTCATAAACAAGTGAGTCCCCCGTCAAAAGAGGTATGCAAGCACTCACCAAGCCAACCGAGCAAAGCAGTTGTAGAAAATGCTCCCCTAAACCCACCATTTTTGCTTCAAGCTCCCAGGTCGCTTCCAACTTGATTCTAATTCTCTTCCCACCAGAACTCCTCCGCTTGACACAGTCCTTAAATACTTCATGGATTGATGCTTTTTAGTAAGGTTCTACCACTCACTGAGTTATACATACTGGAGACTTTTCACCTCAGGCATCTGCTCCCCGGGTCCCATTTTGAGCATCTGAACCAGAGCCCAGCTCAGGCTTCCGTCCTCCATGCATCACTTAATCACGGACATCCAAGCCTATCTACCTCCGGCGGGTGGACCGGCACAAGCCACCTGCCAAGCCCTCTGTTCCCGCCCACAGAGGCTTCAACTCCCAGACAGCCAAAAAGCTAAATCCTCCATAATTCCCGTTGCAAGTTTGCTTCCTTTTTCCTGCCAGGGAGACAAAAGGAGCTGAGAAGGATTCTCTCGTGACAAACCACTCAACTTCCATAATCAGAACAATCATGGATGTGCATTTCCACCACAGGGAAAACCAATCCATCATGGAGTGCTGAAGCCTTAATCCCCCGTTTCTAATAAAAGGATTAATTAAAGCCTTAAGGGTCTGCTTTATGGCAACCTCTGCTTGAAACTCCAAGGAAATTAACTTGCCCTCCCAGATTTAAAAAAAAAAAAAAAGGCCAGGGATTTCCTCCAGCTGGTACCTTACTTTGACCAAATGACACAGTGTCAATAGTCCTAACAAAGAAATCTTACAAGCCTCAGCATGGGTTTATTGTTTTAAATTTCAGATTGGGCCCTGGCACCCACGGAGCGGCCTGTAATGGGTCTTTCTCTGCAGTTCAACAGCGAAGCTCCCCTGTGTTCCGGGAAGTAAAGGAGTCCCTCCCCACAAAGCCGGTCGCCCCAGCCCCAGGGGGCATTTGGAGTTGGAAGCCCACTGTTTAATGTCATCAAGTCCCAATTTGGGGTCGGTGCCTTGCCTCAGGAGAGAGAATGAATCGTCCAACGAAGGACGGTAAGAGCAACTTATTGTCAAAACAGAAGCTGGGAAGGGACCCTGTGCTTCTCTGCCCTAGAATGGAGTCCTGTGGCTTGAGACCAAAACACCAGCTTTGATTCTTTTTTTGAACCCTACATTTCAGAAGCTCAGACTTCTCCCTGTGAAGTGAAAATTGCCTTCTGGTGGAGAAAGGTTTTAATGATCACTTTGCTTCCTGCGTCTCCATGGTGACTGGGCGCACAGCCCACCCCCTCTTGCTTTATTAGGCCTTTCTTCCTCTCTGGAAAGTAATCAATCAAGCCATATAGACGCCTTTGTGACCGGATTTATCACCTAAACAATCGACGCCGCCGTGGGGGTGGGGGAGTGGACGAAGTCCACGGCATTTAATGAAACCGGGCTCGGTCCCGGCGCACGCCCTTCACCTCCCCGTGGCAGTTCTGCTGGCACACCTGTCCCGGGAGGCGGGCGGGCGCGCCCAGGTGAGCCTGGCCGGCCGGGTCGGGCTCCCCGCGGAAACCCCTCTGCGCGGTGGCCGCACGAACGCTGCCCTGCCCGTGCGGGGACGCCCCAGCCGGGCCGCCCGGGCCGCCGGAGCCGGGGCCGGTGGGAGGGAGGCAGAGCTCGGAGCCGGCACTGGCGGAGGCGGCCACAGGTCTGACTCTTGTCCCCCAGCTGGTCAGCACCCAAAGGAGGGAAGGCCCTCGAAGGGGACAGCGGAGCCCGCAAGCGGGGCAGATGGAGAGCTTCAGCTCTACCCGGGGAACCGGTTCCTTCCCGGACAAAGGGCTTCGCCGCCTTTCTGGGAGCCTGAGCGCCCGGGTCCTGCCGCGGCTCCCCAAATGCGGACCCCGGCGCGGAACAGCCCCGGGGACTTGCGCCCAGCGCCCCCTACCCTGGCCTTCCCCTCCCGCCCGGCCGCCCCCGCCCGCCCGGTTACCTGGGTTCTCCCTGGCGTCAGCAGAGGAGGTGGCCGAGGAGTCGGTGAGGACGCTGGGGTCACTCTGCGAGCGGCCCCGCGACACGAGGCAGCCGCTCCCGTCCTCGGACGCGGCCATGGGCCCGGCCGGCGCGGGGGCAAGTTGGTGGGAGCCGCGTGGAATCAGAGCATCCGAGGCGGCCAAGGTCACTGGCGAGAGGGCTGGAGGGGTCGTCGTTTGAAAAAGGAAAATCAAAAAGCACAGGAAAAGGGAAGGAGTCGGAGGACGAGGCCGGGGCTGGCTTCAGGGCGCAGAGACAATAGCCTCGCGGCTGCAGCCAGGCACATCCCGGCGTGCGCGGCCTCGCTCTGTTATTTATTCGTGTTTATTCCCATTCTTCAGTCTATATTCCAGGAAAAAAAAAAAGTTGAACCAGGAAATAAAAACTTTTTCTTGGCAGTGTTTATTGCATGCTTGGGGCAGGGGGTGATGTCTAGGAATTTCTGGGGGCGCTCCCTCCCCCCACCCCACCCCCCACCCCCCGGAAAAAAAGGGAAAAAGAAGAATCTTTGCTCTTGCAATTGCTTTAATCTGAAAGCTGTTCTTGGAGCATCTGTTGGAAAACATTAGGATTCTCCCATCATGCCGCGCGAGGAGCCTGACGTCACGAGTGAGGGGAGTGCGAGCCAGCGTGGTGATGGGGAGGGGTCTCAAATACCTGAACTGCGCGCTGCCCGCCCTGAGAGAAGTGCGGCGGGGGCTGAGTCCTGACTAACGAACGGCCCACCCCCCACCGCAGCCGCCTTGCTCTAGAACCTCTAGAAAAGAGGATCCCACGTCGCGCTTCCTCCCCCTCCCCAGCCGGAGGGGAGGAGACCCTGAGGGTGCCTCCCTTGGGGACAGGGCCTGATCTCAGCAGCTCCGGGCAGCGGGTCCGTGGCCCATCCTCTCGCTGGGGCTTGGAGGCCAGCGGGTCCCGCAGCCCTGGCTCCACCTGGGATGGGGGTGGGGCACTCCGGAGCTTTGTCCCCGCCCACCGCGTCCTCCCCACCCCCCAGGCCCTCCGCCCCTCGCCTGGGAGGAGAGTGCCTTCCAGGGAGGCCGCCCAAGATTCCTGGATGGAGCTGATGAGGCCAGGCAAGGGAGGTGACACCCCCTCGGGCTGCCACTTACAGAGGTTCCCCCGAAGGTGCTAATGAGCAATTCTCACCATTGGTGATGGTGGTGTGGGGCGGGGCACAGGCAGCTCCCTGGTCTCCAGCAAAGGCACAGGACAGGAGGGTAGAGGAAGAGGAAAGCCCAGTAAAGGGCAGGGAGCGAGGACACCGTTGTGGAGCTGTGTCACACAGCCAGAGGCCCGGATGGCAGGGCCGCAGGGACACGGGGAGGGGGAGGGTGCGCCTGGCCCGGGACCTGCTGTGCCGAGGAGCTCCAATGGGCAGGATCCTGACTCTGCCCCTCAAACCACCCCAGGGGGCGGGCACTGCTCTCAGCCCCACTGCGAGCCCCACTGCGGGCGATGAAACCAAAGGGGACTCAGAGGAGGAGACTGCCCGGGGTCCTGCAGCTGAGCAGGGGCTGGGGGCTTTCCTGGGGCTGCTTCGTGTCCAGTCAGCCCCTAAAGCAGGGCTGGGGGGCAGGGGGAGCCCCTGGCAGGGTTGGATGAACCCCAGTCAAGAGCCAAGGGCAGGAGTTCCCCCTGTGGCTCAGTGCTTAATGAGCCCGGCTAGTGTCCATGAGGATGGGGGTTGTCCTCCCGCCCTCTCTCCCGTCCTTCCTTCCAAAGGTCCCCAGAGCCCAGTGTGTACTGGGCACCACGTCAGGCATTCGAATTCAGCGGTGAACACATGCAGAGGGAGGCAACGGGTCTGCCG
>PVHT021183544.1:1635991-1724045 GCA_004024745.2 Catagonus wagneri
AAATCAACAACATCTCCCTGAAACATTTCATTACAGTTATCAACACGTACAGTGAGCGAGACGCCAGGAGGATATTTTATACCATCGCCCCCACCTTAGAGGTGAGGGCAACCCAGACAGGTGAGCACACCTGCCCAAGGCAGGGCCCAAGTTATCTCCAAGTGTGTCCTCAGGTGGCCCCCAAGAACCA
This sequence comes from Catagonus wagneri, assembly GCA_004024745.2. Classification (NCBI taxonomy): domain Eukaryota; kingdom Metazoa; phylum Chordata; class Mammalia; order Artiodactyla; family Tayassuidae; genus Catagonus; species Catagonus wagneri. Next base: position 1,636,182 of record PVHT021183544.1, read on the forward strand.
TGCAGAGTCCCCGCCCCACAATAGGTAGGTCTCAGAACGCCACCCCCCACCCCCCCAACCACCATCAGTGCCTGGAGCATCTATTGGAGAAAGCCTTGGGCTGGCCCAGCCAGCGGCAGATCCGGAGATGGGCCAGCAGTGCTGGGGGTGGGGCGCAGGGGGCGATGGCAGCCCACAGTCCCGTGCCATGTCCCTTAATGCCTTGTCTGCACCACCTAAAACCATTTCCAGTCCCTTGGGACGGACAGCCTACACGACGGTGCCCATTCACCTGCTCCCCGTAAGCGCATGGCGGGGTTAAAGGCATCGAAAAAGGTAAGATTTAGCATTAACTCCAGAAGCTCAGGTGGAGTTGGCGGGGCAGAAGACAAGGCGGACCCACAATTTAGTTCCTAAACGTATAAGCGAGCCCAGGATGGATTCGTTTGAGCTGGGTGGGGATGGAGCTGGTCATCACATCTTTTTTTCTAGCTTTGAAATGTTCCGTTGTAACAAGAGTTTTCAGATTTAAAAAAATTAGTGACCCCACCTCTACTGATCCACGGCCTGGTGAGCAGCCTGCAGGAGACTTTGGCTTCTGGTCACCCACCCCCCAAGACCAGGACCGGCTGGAGGCCTGGGAAGATCTGGCCCAAAGGTGGGCGGGAGGCTGCTGGCCATGGGTTCCAGCCTGGAGGAGCCTCGGGGCTGGGGTGGGGGGGGTGACTTTATGAAAGTCACCAACTGTCGCTCCTCAACAGGGTCCCTCCAAGGGTGGGGTTGATCTAGAAGGACACTGTGGAAACCTTACAGGAAGCAACACACTTCATGATGGCCCCAAACACAGAAATAACCCAATGTCCAGTGGCTGATAAATGGATAAATAAAACGTGGTGTATCCACCCACATCAGTCAGCCATAAAAAGGAATAAATCCTGGTACCTGTTACAACGTGGAGGGACCTGGAAATGATGCCGAGTGAAAGGAGCGAGCCCCCTCCACCATATATATAGTGATTCCATTTATATATGTATATAAATCATTAAAGATAGAGGATAGATGGATTGATTGATTGATTCCATTATATGAAATGTCCACAGAGACAGAAGGCAGATTCGTGGTTACCTCGGGTGGGGACACGGGGTGGGTCTGCTCATGAGTAAGATACTTCTTTTCAGGGTCATAGAAATGTTCTAAATGTCTTAAAATTAGACTACGGTGATGGTTTCACTGTAAATATACCAAAAACCACGGAATGTGACACTTTAAGCAGGTGGGCTCTACGGTAGGTAAATTATTTCAATAAAGCAGTTTTTAAAAATAGGTACGCAGGGAGTTCCCTTTGTGGCTCAGTGGTTAACGAATCCAACTAAGAACCATGAGGTTGCGGGTTCGATCCCTGGCCTTGCTCAGTGGGTTAAGGATCCGGCATTGCCGTGAGCTGTGGTGTAGGTTGCAGACGTGGCTTGGATCCCGCGTTGCTGTGGCTGTGGCGAAGGCCGGCGGCTACAGCTCCTGTTAGACCCCTAGCCTGGGAACCTCCATATGCCGTGGGTGTGGCCCTAGATAGGGCAAAAAACAAAAAAAAAGAAATAAAAATAGGTACGCAGAGGCCCCGGGCTGAGTTTTGATCTGAAGAATGGCTGGTTTCTGCCTCTCGCCTCTGCTGAGCATAATCGTACTTCAGCCTCTCCTGTCCCTGCCTCGAGCTCTGAATCAGACTGAAGCTCTCCCAGGCATCAGTCCTGCTGGTCAGAAAACCCAAAGCCATCTCCTGCCTCTGAGCAGCCGTGACAACCCCCACACTGTCGCCTCAAAGATCTGCAAAGACTGCAAAGTCTGTAAAATGTGTCCCTTTCAAAAACACGAAGTGGGGAAGGAAAAGGCGGGTCTGCCCTGCTGGGGGCAGTCGGGAGGGGGAGACTTGACCCTTGACCGTGAAGGGGACCCTGCAGGTGGCAGAGTGATCTCCACACACGGAGACGTCCCCCTCATCATCAGCAGGCAGTGTGGAAAAAGGACCACACAGAGGCCCAGTCCCACCCACAGGCGTCTCCAGAGCTGGTTCCGGTTCTACACAAAGCGCAGATTAAAGACACAAAAATTGCAAGTTGCCGTTGTACACGTGAAACTTACGTAATGTTGTGCATCAGTCATACCTCGATTTTTAAAAGATGCAGGTGAGTGATCACGCACCAACTATTTCCTGAGTATCTATTTTGCGACAGAACTTACAATTTTCCAGGAATACCACAACGTACCATGTACTATTGCATCTGAATTCTCAGAGTTCGTGGTCTTGCAGAAAAAAATGGGATTCGCAACTGAGCCATCGCTCAATCCACTGATTTCAGTGAACAGAGAGGGAGAGATGCCCAGCCCGGGTGGGCAGAGCGTGGTCTGAGGAAGTGAGGCTCTTCCTGAAAGTGACGGTTTTGTGTGGATTGATCAGACAAGTCAAGGAGGGAGGGCGCCCCAGGCAGCGGGAACCATCTGGGCAGAGGCCATGAGGTGGAAGCGGCATGGAGCGGAAGCGGCAGGTGAGGGCCCGGGTGTGAACTTGGCCGGAGAGAGGGGTGGGAGCCAGACCACGCACTGTCTTGTGGTCCTTGTTACAAGGATGTGAAAACCAAGGCTGGAAGCAGACGTGAACCGCCAGGGGATCCCGCCAGCTGCTGATGGAGATGGACCGCGGGAGAGGAAGGAAGCAGGGAGATGGATGGGGAGGCTGGCGCCCATCCAGGCAGGAGGGGGGTGCCAAGCAGGCTTGATTCAGTGTATTCCCAAGGTGGCCCCAGAGGGTCGGTGATGGGTTGGCTGTGGAGGGATGGCAGGACGGAAAAAGCCACAGACAAGCCCCCGATCTCTGCTTCTGATGATGACCTGGATATAGGGTGTGGGCTTTGAGGGAAGCTTCCAATCTGATATTGACAACGGGGTGCACGTGCTGCTGTTTTCTGGGAGGGAAGGATCAGAGAAGGGGCAGAAAGAGGAGGGGCCCCATTTGGGCTTTAGGCGTGTTGCAGGAGAGCCTAGCTCAGGACCCACCAAGACTCCCAGACACCCTCTACTCCACTGGGGCAGGGGATGAAAGGACACTCACTCTGGGGTCCCACAGAGCCTGTGGTACCAGTTGCAGGGGGTGGGAGGGACCCTCTGTGGAACTGCGATTCCTCATCTTGGAATAAGCATGGTCACTCCTGCCCAGCTTTGCAGTGATAGCCCTTCCAGGGGGTCACGCGGAGAGAGCCAGACCGGCCCTGGCGGGGCTCTCAGAGAACGGTTACAGGTTGACAAACCCTGGAGAGCGGATGGACCGAGGACCTGAGCCCCCACCATATCGCTGCTGTGAGATCGGGGACCTTTGTCAGGCACGAGCCTTGGACGTCACAGGTGCCCAGAAAACATGTGTTTGTTGACTGAATCAAGGAGCCCACACAGGACGGGTGGCTGCTTTCTGCCCCCGTCCCCACCTGGTCCTGAGGTTTCTAAGCCTTCCTCACCCAGCACAGGGATGGAATTAAACCAGCAAACTCAAGGGCTTAAAAAAACTGCTCCAGGGATTTCCCTTCATGGCTCAGCAGTTAACGAACCCCACTAGGATCCACGAGGATGCAGGTTCGATCCCTGGCCTTGCTCAGTGGGTTAGGGATCCGGGTTGCCATGAGCTGGGGTGTAGGTCACAGGAGCAGCTCGGATCTAGGTTGCCGCGGCTGTGGCTTAGGCCAGCGGCTGTAGCTCTGATTCGACCCGTAGCCTGGGAGCTTGCAAATGCCGTGGGCTTGGCCCCTAAAAGCAAAAACAAAACAAAACTGCTCCAGGTGCTGGCTCTGTCCAGGAGCTTAGGGAACTAATGGAAGAGGGTGGGGCAGGGGGATGGGTGGAACTAAGGTTGGGGATTCAAGGCCTGGGCGGGGATTCAAGGCTTTGTGACGACAAAGCAGGGCCCACAGAGCCCTTGCTGAGGAGGGGAGCCCCCGCCCTCTGCTGGTCAGAGGAAGAACTGCGCCCAACTGTGACCCGCAGCTGACCTAGCCTTGAACTTGGCCTCCTTCGCCCTTTGACCTTGCTGGGGTCTCTACGACTGACCGTGCCGTAAGGCTACCCAGGGCGGTGCTCAATGCAATGCCAGCGCCCAGCTTTTCTAAAACAAAAGCCTGCATGTCACCAACCACGGTCCCCACCCCGAAGGCACTGCAGCCAGAGCCCGCCTGAGGAACGTGGGTGTCCCCCACCACCACCCCCACCCAGCTTAACCCTCCTCAGAGTGTCTTCCGCGCTCAGGCTGTCCAGAGAGGCCCTTGTGACCAGGGGTCCAAGACCCGGGCACCAGGGGGGATTCGATCGCTTCCTGACCGTGTGCCCCCTCTAAGCCCGAGAGCGAGCCGAGGAAGGGCCTCCCTCGCGGGGTGCGTGCATTCGGCCCAGCACTCAGCGTGGGGCACAAAAAGCTCTCTGGCGCAAGACACCGGCCTTCTGATGTCTTCCGTGCCCGTACCAGTCCAGGCGACCGGGAAAGCCATATAGGATCGCAGCGAAGCCGGCAGACTAGGAGCAAGCGGCACAGCCGGGCAGGGATGTGGCGCCCTCTGCAGGAAGGACAGAAAATAGCCCCCAGAGGCTCCCGCTTATCTGTCAGAGGGGTGAGGTCAGCACAGAGCTGCAAGTCTCAGAGGACCGCCCCGTCCTGGGTATATCCCACATGCCTCTCTTGTCGGAGTGTGCCATGTGCCCTGTTTGTAGCGAATGGGGAGCGAATGGGGAGGAGGGCTTCTTGTGGGAAAGAGGGCTGATGGACGGAGAGCCACATATAGAAAAGGCAGTGGTCGCCATCACCCCTGCTTCCTGCCTGAGCGTCCTGCGGGCTCTGGAGCTGCAGCAGCCACCCTGTGACCCTGGAGTGACACACGTGAGGATGGGATGTCAACAGCCAGGGACGGAGCCCTCAGACCTGCCTCCCTCCAGATCCCTTGTCAAAGAGCAAGTATCCTACAGCTTAAGCCCTGTTGGTTGGGGTTTTGTTTACTTAATATATAGCTCTTACTCTGTGCCAGACATCGCGCTAAGAACTTTACAATTATTAATGTGGCAAATGCTAAAAATGACCAAGAAGGGAGGTACTCATATTTCATGTTGCAGGTGAGAGGCAAAACGCTTGAGTCCCGGCCAGGGAGCAGAGCGAGGACTAGAACCCAGGTCCTGTGCTCCAGAGCTCAGGTGTCACAAACACATCTGAAGTGACACAGGCAGCGACCTCATGCTTCTGGGGACCCCCCCTCCCCGGAAGTCACTGACTTGGTGATGGAGGAGGTCGCAGGGGTGAGAGGATTCAATGATGGCGGCACGGACTCAACTGCCTGGCAGCTCCGAAAAGCTGGAGTCATCATCCTCTTTTTACCAAGAACGAAGGGGAGGCTCTGAGAGGGTAAGTGACTTACTAAAGGTCCCACAGCTAACGAGTGACAGCAACAGGACAGGAAAGGCCTTCTACATTCTTTCCACTGTACCAGCCCACCCCTGGTGCCCCTCAGCCCCGTGCATCCCACCAAAATCTCTAGCAGCAACCATAGCTTACAACGATGAACACACACACACACACACACACACACACACACACACACACACACGGGACGCCAGCTCCACCCAGGTCCTGCCTGCCTGGTGCCCCTGCCAGGACATAAGATGCCCGGTCCCAGCATCCCAGCACGGCCTGACTTGTCATCCGCTCTACAGAAACCCCCACACAGGGAGGTACGAATAAAAGAAAGAGGGTGGAAACAATCATGTCCTGCAAAGCCTGAGGCCTGTCGGAACCGGAGAAAATTACACAGCGGCTTTAGTGAACGTATGCTACCAGCGGCCCAGGGGCAGGCTCCATCCCTCCCTGGGTGGGCGGGTCCTTTGCAGAACGCGGTGACGTCATCACCCACACCCCGCCCCCCATCACCACCCCCCAGGCTCTGAAAGTCTGGGTGGAGTCCTGGGCGGCTCAGAGCTCAGCCAGGGAAGGGGTCCCTCCAGGAGACAGTGGCCACCGACGCTCCCACCAAGCAAGGTTTTCATTTTGGTCAAGAGAAAGGGATTGCGAAAGACCTGGACGATGGGAATGTTAACAATAAATAAAAGGGCAAACCGGCAACATGCTTCTGTTACGCCCACAGCCCCCGCTGTCCAGCCATTTGACTTTTACTTTTTTTTTTAATTAATTAATTAATTTATTTATTTTGCTTTTTAGGGCCACACTTGCAGCATAGGGAAGTTCCCAGGCTAGGAGTCAATTTGGAGTCGCAGCTGTCAGCCTACACCACAGCCACAGCAACGTGGGATCCAAGCCACATCTGCCACCCGACACCACAGCTCACGGCAACGCCAGATCCTTAACCCACTGAGCGAGGCCGGGATCAAGCCCGCATCCTCATGGATACCCATCGGGTTCGTTGCCGCTGAGCCACAAAGGGAAATCCTGACTCTTACTTTTAAAAGAAGATAATTCATGTTTAAGTAAAGGTCACTGTCGCCCAAACACCTTGTCTTTCCTCCAGTTCGAGGTGTACATTGTAAGGTGTTTACGGATTTCTGTTCTAAAGGGACCCTTTTCCTCTCCCGTGGGAGGCTGCAGAGTTGGGCTTACTGCCTGACACACATGGATTTCTGTCTCCCACGTGCCATCCAGGGAATGGGAGACAAAGTATTTCACCATGTAACAGTTCAAACATGGCTTTGAGCCCGATCCATAAAATACAGAAAATCCATAGGTATTCAGGTAGTACTTTAAAAACACATCCTGCATTCGCTAGCTGGAATAATCATTCCAAGAATCCGCTTGTACAAACCTATAAATAACGACGGCTGTATTTTCATACGAGCTGTACTGCTTAAAGCTGGTGGGTCCCCCTGGATTTCCTGGGGAGAGGGGCAGTGATTTAGGCAATTAGATCCAGGAGCCTCTACCAGTCCCTGTGCTGGAAAGTCAACAACAGTGACAGTGATGTCCACAGCGGACAGGGGAGCAGAGGCTACATCAGCCCAGCGACGTGGGGTGCAGCAGAGATGACTCCTGGCATTTCGGGCTGCAGTCTGGGGCTCTCTGACCCTCCTGGTTCATTCTTTGCAAGGGCTGCCTGAAGGGCGGTTGTATAAAAGGGAACTCCAGGATTTTAGGAAAATGGGCTCTCGGCGACTTTCGGCAGGAGAGAGGGGAAGGCCAGAAATTGAGAGCGCCCGCGAGAACTGCAACACACAGCAAGATGGGGGGCCGGCCCTGGGTCCGAGAGCACAGGGATCCACCAGGCTTGATCCGAAACAACATATCCTAGAGCAAAGGAGACCCTAGTTTGGGGTTTGAAGGATCCACTCATTCATGGATTCACCTGTCCACTCATTCACAGAGTGTGCCAGGGCTGGGCAAGGGGAGGCGTGCTCCTGGCAAAAGCACATGCAAAGGCCCTGGGGTGAGAGCAGGGCCAGGGTCTGGAAGGGCCGGGTGGCCAGCGTGCTGGGGGCGAGGCGGCATGCGGTGAGGGTAGGGGGAAGGGCCCAGGCCCCAAAGGGCCTCATGACCCATGGGGTATGGATTTTATCCCCAGGAGGAACGAAAGAGCCCTGGAGGGTCTCCAGCCAGGAAAGAAAGGGAAGGGATTTCCCTTCTCTGGGAAGGATATGGAGCCACTGGAGGGAGGCAAGAAGAGGCTAGAAGAGGCGGTGAGGGGAGAGGGGGCTGCATTCAACCAGGAGAGAGCCGGAGGCGGCCTGCAAAGGCAGAGCTGGAGCTAGGAGCCCAGATTCAGGTAACTATGTATGTTCCACCACCTCCTGATGCAAGGCTGGACCTGAATCAAAGAAAAAACTTCCTCCGTGAGCTTACTGTTACAATTCAGAGAGTTACCACCTGCTTTCTGTGTTCTATAAATTGTACGTGTGTGTGCGCGCGTGTGGTCCCAGGATTTCTCGAAGTGGGAAGCGCTGGGACACAGCCGCCCCCCACCCAAACTCTGCAAGTGGGCTTGCAGCTAATGTAACACATCTCATCGCAGTGGTGTCGCCCCAGTCTGCGCCCAGTGGCTCCCAGTGGGCCAGACCCCGGGCTGATCCACCCAGCCTCAGTGTGGACAGCAGCATTCTAATCCAGATCCCCAGCCCCGGTTATTCAATCAAACATGACTCTAGGCACTGATAAGGCTCTTGCAGATGGGACTGGGGTCCATAATCAGCTGACTCGAAGGCAGAGGGATCGTCTGGATCTCTGAGACCGTGCCCCAGCAGGAGCCCTCACAACAGAGGGGGGACGAGGGCGGAGGGACTCAGCCTCCGCGCTGGCCTTGAGGGGCCACACGCCCGGGAATGCAGCGGCCTCTGAAAGCGGAGTATGAGCCCAACAGCCGGCAGGGAAGTGGGGACCTGGCTCCCGTGACCGTGGACTCCCGGGAGGAACACAGACCTGCCCACGCCTGGACGCCTGGACCCCGGCCTGTGGGACCCAGAGCAGGGGGGCGGCTGAACCCACTGCACCCCCGACCCCCCGTTTCGGCGGCCACAGCAAAGGAATACATGCGTCCTCTTACGAATAATCCAGAGGGGCTGAGGACGCCGGGCCTGGCATCATCCTCCATCTGGAAGGCAGACTGAGCTCAGGAGCGGAGGCCATGCAGGCCTGCCGGACTCCGAGGGCCCTCTCCCACTGCGCAATGCCGCGCGACCCTGCAGAGACCACCTGCCGAGAGGAACGGGCGGACATCCAAGGTCAACCGAAGACACAACAGAGGGCACAAGCCACGGAGGAGGACAGGCGGAGAGAACCAGCTGGCGTGCCACCTGTGGGGCACAGAAACCCCCTGCAGGGCAGGGCTCTTTCCCGCTACCAGCCTCCCCGTTTCCAGGTCAGACACCTCCGAGGTGCAGCCAGAGCTGGGGCACCCATGAAGGACCCCTGAGTCAGGCACCAGGGACTAGCACTGTTTTTCAGAGCCTCAGTTTTCCTTATCTGTCGAATGGGTTCACGCCCCCTACACAGACACGCAGATGGGGGGTGGGTCTCAGAGCTGAGCCCGGGGCTCGGCTGGCATCTGGCCCTGGCAGGTGTGATAATCAGTCCCTCCAGAGATTTCAGTGTGGTTTCCGTCCAGTCGTCCACTGTGGTGACACCCAGTGCATACGATCATGAGGGTGCACTTTCATCCGAGTTCTCCAAGTTGGAGGTCACTCTGCCCTACCAAGGACAGGGGTATCTTTTATTACACCAGTGCTTAACCAAGAGGGTAAGACCGGAGCTGGAGTTCCCACTGCGGCGCAGCGGGTTAAAGACCCAGTGTTGTCTCTGCGGCAGCTCAAGTCGCTGCTGGGTTCAATCCCTGGACGGGGAACGTCCCTAGGCTGTGTGCAAGGCCATGAAAAGAAAAAAAAAAAAAAAAAGAAAGAAATGGAGCTAATTTACCATGATTTTGTATGTGTGGCTTATAGGAAAAAGCTCAGGCAGAAAAGCCATTAAAATAAAGATAGAAATAGGAAATTTGCAGCACGCATCCTCATTACCAAGTGAGCGTGAATTACAGGAGTTAAAAGAGATCTCATCCCAGAGGAGGTTCAGCTCACACGGCCGCCCTGGACATTCCTTTTTTTTTTTTTTTTTTTGTCTTTTTGCCTTATCTAGGGCCGCACCTGTGGCATATGGAGGTTCCCAGGCTAGGGGTCTAACAGGAGCTGTAGCTGCCAGCCTACACCACAGCCACAGCAACGCGGGATCCAAGCTGCGTCTGCAACCTACACCACAGCTGACGGCAACGCCGGATCCTTAACCCACTGAGCAAGGCCAGGGATCGAACCTGCAACCTCATGGCTCCTATTCGGATTCGTTAACCACTGAGCCACAATAGGAACTCTGTCCTGGACATTCTTGAGTGGACAGAGACGGTCCTTGCCTTGGATTGGGAACCTCAGCTCGTGCGGGGTTTATTTCTGGTTCCCACCCTGTGGGTTGGAGGCAGAGAGCCCACCATCCAGACATACGAGGCACGCAGTGTAGACGGTGGCACGTCTGACTCAATTCCAGGAGACCTCACTGCTGGAAGGATAGGACCCGGATGGGGGTGGGGGAGGCAGGCGCTTTGATCAAGACGTGGATACAGGTGACTGCCAAGGGCACCTGTCAGGTACCTCTACAAGGTACACGGGGTCCAGACTGGAGAACAGGGCCCAGGAAAGCCTGGCACAAGTCTGTTGTAGAAAGGGTGTGTAAAAAACTCAAAATGATCTAAAATGACATGCACTTTCAGAAGAATATGGCAGGCTCTCCGATGGAAAAGCCCCGAGGAGGCTTCGAGCCGCTTCCTGCGAATCTGGAACGAAAGCGCTGCTGGACTGGGATTTTTTTTTTTTTCCCCCTAAATGGGTCTCCTCTGGGGATAAGCCGGGGGCTTAGAACAGACGCCACTGGGAGGAAGATGGCCCTGTCCCTGGGTCGAGAAAAGGCGGCATGTCCCAGTCCCCATCTGCTGCCTGTGTTCTTGGTAAGGCCACCGAGGTGACAAAGCACCTGCCACGTGCCCGTGACTGTGAAGTCGCTGCAGGATGGAGTCAACACCTGCCAGGGAGGACCCAGCATTGACAGAGCGTTAACAGAGCGCTGTGCTGCTGGGGCGTCCAGGACCCCGCCCGCAGGTCTGGGGACACATTGCAAGGGCTCCCTGGGCTCAGATGCAGTCGCACTCACGGCTGTGACTCACTACAGTGAAAGGACACGGGGCACAGGCTGCAAAGGGACAAGGCAAGGGAGTGACACCCAGGGAAACAAAGCGCAAGCTTCCAGAATCTCCTCAATTCCTCCACCGAGGAGCTGTGACCACAGGTGCCACGGGTTGTCTTCCCAGAAACTCAGGAGAGATCAGGGCCCAGTGTTTTCCGTGGGGGCTGCCCCCCCAGGGCAGGGGTAGGCACCCCCACGTAGCGGGGTGGCGGAACGCAGGAGGAAAGTCGGGGATAAGCATGCACCAGCTTGTCTGGGCAAACGGCCCGGCGCAGGGAGCCACTCTCCCCAGGAGGACAGGGTGAGTTTGTTTGATTCCATCCCGGAAGAAGCCTTATTGAGATGCACATACACCTGGTGACCACTGGAACTAGTCATCTTTCCTGAAAATATTGGAATTTCACAAAATCAGCATCTTCCCAGGTGACCTGGGTCACTACTCTCCAAAGGGCAACAGGCACCCCACCCTGTCCTTCCTCCCACCCCCCAATGGCAGACCCCAAGCCACCGGGACCCCTCTCATCTCCACGGCCCAGCCAGCACCCCAGTCCGGCTGGGAGGAGCCTGATGCAAGGGAGGGGGGTGCTGCTGGCTTTGCTTTTCCTTAAAATAAATTGCAGCTGAGTTTGGGTAGAAATCCCCAAAGTTGCCTTAATGAAGCTGAGGAGAGGGATCTGGGGACCCAGTGCCCTGGGTTTAGTAAAAATAAGTCACGAGGTCACAGGGCTAGGGGGGCATGGGGGGAAGAGGCTCCTTTAGCCAGGACTGAGAGGAGGGACACGCAGAATTCTCCAAACAGCTGACCTCTGCAGGCAGCCGTTTCTCAGTAAAAGGAGTTTCTTAAATGCAAAATGATCTGCTGATCGCATCAGTGAAAGCATACATGTCATCCAGTCAGAAAGCAAACTCCCGCCCCAAACCTGCTTTAGTTGAAGGTTCTGGAGCCCTGGGCTGTCTCGGGGCCACGGGTCTGCCCCTCCCCTGACACCCGGCCTCCTCTGCTGATGTTTCCACCACAACCGATGCTTCACTCATGTTAACGTTTGATTCATGGGATCCCTACATTTTTTTTTTTTTGTCTTTTTGCCTTATTTAGGGCCGCACCCGCGGCATATGGAGGTTCCCAGGCTAGGGGCCTAACAGGAGCTGTAGCTGCCGGCCTACACCACAACGCGGGATCCGAGTCGCATCTGCAACCCACACCACAGCTCACAGCAACACTGGATCCTTAACCCACTGAGCGAGGCCAGGGATCGAACCCACAACCTCATGGTTCCTAGTCGGATTCATTAACCACTGAGCCAAGACGGGAACTCCGAACCCCTATTAAAAACCTATTCAGCAGGGGTGAATGAGGACTTTGGGAGTAACAGATACACACCGCTATATACAAAGGAAAAACAACAAGGACTTACTACATAGCACAGGGAACTATACTCAATATCTTGTAATAACCTATATGGGAAAGAATCTGAACTAGATGGATATATATGCATATATGTAAAACTGAACCACTGTACTGGACAACTAAAACTAACACATTGTAAATCAACTGTACTTCAATGTTTTAAATTGTATGAAGTATCCTACTTCATACAGTTCACTGGAAGTAAATTACAGTGGATTAAAAACACAAACATAAAGAAAAAAAAAGTTGTATGGAGCTCCCGCTGTGGCTCAGTGGGTTAAGAACCGGACTGCTGCGAGGCCGCGGGTTCGACGCCCCCACCTGGCACAGGGGGCTAAAGGATCTGGCGTGGCTGCAGCTGCAGCTTGGATTCAGTCCTTCCCTACGCCACAGGGGCAGCCATAAAAGAAAAAAAGGAAGAAAGAAAAGAGATAAGCTCTACGCTCGCTAAAAGGAAAGACGGGTGGATACGCTGATGACCAACCGTCCTGGGTTGCCTGGAATTCAGGTGTTCTCAGGACACGGGAGCTAAACCAGGACCGTTCCGGGCAAACGGACGCAGGGTGTTTGCTCTAAACTTGTGGCGGAAAGCGACTCCCTAAAGAAGACAGAGAGGCAAAGACAGAAAACACTTGACAAGCTTTACTGCCTCAAAACTGAAAACCTGGGAATGGAAAGCACGGTTGGGTGCCTGGAGTTAACAGAGGCATAGAGTTTGTTTGGAAGTCGCTGAGAGAGGAGATGGTAAAAGCTCTCATCCCACCCACAGAAAATTGTAACTATTTGTGGGGATGAATGTTAACCGGACTTACTGGGGAGATCACTTTGCAATACATACAGACAGCGAATCAGGAGCTCACACACCCTAAACTCATATAACATTATGTGTCGGTTAGGTCTAAAAAAAAAGCCAGAGTTCCTGCTGTGGCGCAGTGGGTTAGGAACCTGACTGCAGAGGCCTGGGTTCCATCCCCAGCCTGATGCAGTGAGTTAAGGGATCTGGCATTGCCGTAGCTGTGCCAGAGGTCACAGGTGGGGCTCAGATTCAGTCCCTGGCCTGGGAACTTCCACATGCCGTGGGTGTGGCCATTAAAAAAACAAACAAACCTAAAAAAAAAAAAACCCTAAAAACTTCTACTCAACCAAAGAGACGTTAAGCAAAATTAAAAGACCAGCCACAAGGAGAGCAAAAATCTCTACTGCAAACAGGATTAGAACCCAGAACACAAAAACAGCTCTTACAAACCAATTCCAGAAAGACACTGACAAGCCAACAGAAAAGAAGGAACTCACAGAAAGTGACATCCCAGAGCCAATGAGCAGAAAGCCCCTCTGCACCGCTCTTCCTGGGAAATCACACCCAAGAAGTTGCACTCTTCTTCAGCAGGATGGACATTTAAGAAACTGAACTAGAGAAGCAGGCACCTCAGACACTGTGGTCAGACACCATGGTTGGGGGTGACACAGCCACTTTACAAGTACAACTTGCAACAGGCTTATCCTGTGCCCCCCGGAACCCCAGCTGTAGAGAAGCGCTCGGAGATGCACCCCGGGGAGCACGTGGGCTGCCGAGAGGCAGCGCTAGAACAGGGGGTTTCAGGATGCCCTCCAGGACCACCTCCAGGACCAGCAGCAACAGCGACTCAAATGGTGGACTATTCTAAAGCACTTTGGACGAATGCACAAACCCAGCTAGATCTCCAAGACATGCTATTGAATGCAAGCAGAAAGTTTCAGAACCTACGGCTGTACTCAGATGCTGCAGTCAGATGTAAAGCACTTAGAGGAAACCATCCTATAACACTTCTGCTGAGACACACACACGCACACACACACACGTCAAGACAGTGTAGGGGGAAAGACCCAGTAGTAACAGCTCCTCTGGGGAGGCAGGAAGAAGGTGTGGTTTGCAAGGAGATTCTGCAACGTTTCTGCTTCTCACTTGGAAATCGTGTTCCCAAAAGACTAGCGCAATTCACTTTCTTTTCCCAGAGAAACCTGTGGCCTGCATAGGAGAAGACATCACACCTTTATCCGACACCTGTGCCAAGCGCAGGTCAGACCCGTCTCAAGCCCGAGGACTACTCCCTTCCCTTCCAACAGAAATGGATGCTCAACGAAGCCATCCGGCCAAGTTCATCTGTCTATAAGTTCCGCAGATGAGGGCCTGCCGGTGGCGGGACAGTGCCCGGGGCACCTGCGCAGGTGACAGGAGGGCAGGGAAGATCTCAGCTGAGTGGCACACCCTCACAGGGCCTTCGACAGCTGCCCCAGGGTCACAGACCCTGCCCCTGGCTCCTCGAGCACACCTGTCACAGGAGAGAAGGCCGGGCTGGAGGAAGGAGTCCAGATCCACCGTGGGCTCTGTGGGTCAGGTGAGCACAGGGGTGGGCTTCCCAGGTTGCTAGGCGGCAGCGCAGGGTGTGGGGGTGCTGCCACGCCCAGCCCACGCTCCCTTTCAGAGGGAGAAAATCCCTCTGATTTCTCCCAGGGGGGTCTCAGACTTGGCTACTGAGGCCTCAGAGCTGGGCCTCAGCGGTGCAGCTCCCCGCATTCCCAAGGGCACGTGGCGTGACCCAGCTCCATCCCTGGACAGGCCAGGGATGCTGGGAGCTCCCGAGGCTGCCCGCCTTTGGATTTCCAATTTCCTTAGAAAAGCCTGCTGAGTACAGCTGGTTGTCATTACAGTTTCCAAAGAACTGGGCAGCTCAGACCCAAGCCAAGCCGGGGCTTCAGAGCAGCTGCCTCTGGGGAGCCCAGTCCAGCCCCAACTCCGAGCCCCGGGCGGAGCCAGGGAGGCAGGGCGGTGCATTTCCAGCTGCCTCGTGCTGCCCCCAAAGCCACAACTTTTAATGAGCATCAGCTGGGACGTGTCACGCTCTCATCAATCACTCCCTTCCCTTCAAAAAAAAAAAAAATTAAGGCTAAAAAAACAAAACAAAAACCTCATTTGGTGCAGAAATAGCCCAGTCCGAGTCAGCACTTCTGGACCCAACAGCAAAGCCTGGAAGAACCAGCAACCCGTGTGTTCCTAAATTAAAGCAGCCATGGAAATAGCGCGTTATACCTTTAAGATTGGGAGTTAGGATCCACCCAAAGCAGGAAGTTGCCTCGCAAGTCAAGGGAGCAGCACTCCAGGGGTTCCAGGTGGAGAGGGATCAGGACACCCAGGGCTGTGGGCGCACAGCCTGGCTCTACCCTGGGTCCCTGGACCCTTGCTCCAAGGCAAAATTTGGTATTTGGACTAGGGTCCTGTGTGACCCAACTCGGCAACCCAGAGACACAGTCCCTCACTGGTGCGGCCATGAGGTGCCGGCCCCACGCAGGGAGACCTTGAGTTGGAGGCTCCAGGCTCGGCCAGGCAACAGCTGTTTGGCACACCAACCGGCCCCCTCCAAGAGCACGTGGCCTCCTCTCCTCAAACTTCCTCCCCACCTACCTCCGTCCTCCCGCATGCAGCCTCGCACAGCTCCAGAAACAGACCCCACCCCGGGGCGTAGGCAGCAGCCCAGATTTCAGGCCCCCAAAGCTTCGGCAGCTCCTATGGGTTCTACCACCCAAGGGCCCGGTGCGGCCCACTTTCCCCACCTCTGTCCTGCCAGCGGTGGGCTGGTCCCCTCCCGGCTGGGAGCCTGCGGCCAGGAGGGCCAGAAGGAGCTTTCTCTCGAAAACAGGCGGTTCTGTGACTCCGGAGCCTAAACCAGGTGGCCGCACACGCTCGAACCCCAGCCCAGCCTGAAGTCCAGGCCCAGCTCCTCATCTGCACCGGCCCACGAGCTCAGGCCTCAGGACGCTCTTCAGTTCTCCAGTGCCACCAAGTGAACGGCCACTCGGGGCTCTGCCACTGCCTGTCCTCCTGCCGAGAGCTCTCGCTCCCTGTCCTCCCGTGGCTCGCTGCTTCCCCCACTCCGATCTGCAGCCAAACACCCCTCGGGAGGAACCTCGCCTGGCCTCCCAGCCGCAGCAGCTGCCCCCCAGCCGCCGCCTCTTCACCCGCGCCTTCTTCCCAGCATTCCTCTGGACAGAGATTCTCTTTGTGTTCCTCTCGCTTTCTTTGCCTCCTGGTCCATCGTCTTTCTCCCACCACCAGAACAAAAGCTCCCTGAGGGCAGGAAGCTGACCTTGACCCACAGCCTCCCCAGCATGTAGGTCAGCGCCTGAGCCATTTTCAGTGATGAATAAACATGTGCTCGCCCTCTGCCTAAACAGTAGCCTTTCTCTTCGGCAAAAGTGGGTTAGCAGTGCCTGAGCCCTGCATCCTTCAAGGCCCAGGCAGAAGCCACAGAACTATTTTTAAAATGCCCAACAATTGAAATGAGCATGTGGGGCGGGAATTGCGTAATGTCCACAGGCAGATCATACACTTGTGATGAGCTGCCTGTGGACTGAAGGCACTGCCAAACTGAAGGTCAAGATTTGAAACGTCCTGTCTCAAAACCTAACCCCATATACGCCTCGTGATAGACTCAGTGTCCCGGTGTTGCAGCGGTGTGGGGCAGGGATGCTTTCGGGGGGAGGGAGCTGGTTCCCGCGTGTACCTACTGTGTGCGGGCTGCCCCGTCAGAGGCTGAGCCCTGGGCTGGGGCGGGGACAGGGCCCCTCTCTCTCGTTCACCGGTGTACCCACAGGGCTCTGCACAAAGTCTCATGCTGAGTGGAGCCTTGATGCTCACGAAGGTGAGATTTGGCCACAGAAGGCTGGGGTTCCGCTCCCCACCTGGAAGTGCCCCGAAGCTTCTCCAGGGGCGTCTTGTCCTCGTCCACGGGGCGCCACGGAGGGCCTGGCACATAACAGGCTCTCAAATGACACCTGCTGGCCCCAACAACCCCAACACCCTGCCTCTCGGCTCCCAACCTCCATACTACTGGCATGGTCCTGAATGTTCTTTTTCCTTCTTTTTTGGGGGGGTTGGGCGGGGCGGAGGGAAGCTTCCTGGGCATCATAGGAGGTTGGAAGCACTCCTGGTCTCTTCACCCCACCACCTGCGGACCTGGGGGGAGGAGTCGTAGCAACTAAAAATGGAGCAAGGGCCACCCCTGTTGAGAACCACTGGTAAGACCCATAGATGCATCTCAACCCAAGTTCACAGACTGGCCTGATCCCAGAATTATCCAGCGAACTGGTTAAACATACAGATTCCAGAAGATTCTAAGGGGCAGGCCTGGGGCAGGATCCCCCAAGGCACTCGTACCAGCGGGCCAGTGGGGTGGACACTGCCCTAACTCTCCTGGGGCCCCACCAGCGTTCAGCATCCTGGTTGCCAACTGTACCAACGGCCACTGAATCCAGGCCAAGCTCTCTGCCCTCCCAATGGGGAGACCTAAGCCCCTGTCCACCGCCAGGTAAGTCCCCTCCCCTGAACGAGGTGGCGACCTGGCCATTCTCCGACTTTCTCAGCCCTTCTCCTGAGATTCTGTGCCTTTAACTGCCGCTGGACCGGCTCCAGGACCAGGTGTCAGTCTGCAGGGGCCCTGGCAGCTCCTGCCTGACACAGGTGGTGGAGGGAGGTCCGCTGGCCTCCCTGGGGGGGGAGACAAAGGAACACGTGTGGAACTCTCACTGGGAGGCAAGCTCGGCTCACCTGATCCCAGCTACTGCCCCAAGTCTTAAGTATTGGATCACGCCCCATTTACAGATGCGGAAGCTAAGGCACAGTGAGGTCAAGTGCCGTGCGCCCAGGGTCACACAGCTAGCCGAAGCGGGTTCCAATCCCGGGACGGCCAACGCCAAGGCCAGCGCTCTGAAGCACCGCGCGCACTAACTGCCCTTGTTTGGCGTCAGAGTCGCCCGCCTTGGCTGCAGGGCCAGCCTGAGCCAGGAGGCGCCCACCTCCGTGCTGGGGGCGCAGCTGACATCCCCGCCACCCCGCAGCGGCCAAGGGCAGAGCGCGGGTTCCCGGCCGGCCGTCCCCCAGCCCCGCGCCCGCTCCTCACGTCGCGCGCTTACCTTGAGCCGGGCCTCGCGTGGCGGCGGCGGCGGCGTCCCGGGCCCCGAAGGCGCGCAGCAGCGAGCGCACCGGCGCCGGCCAGCGGCCGCGCCCCCCGCCCCGGCCGCGCATCCCGCCGGAGGGCCGCTCCAGGCTGCGTCGCGGGGCCGCCCAGCGCGGCGCAGAGCCCGGGGCTGCGGGAGGCGCCTGCGGGGCGGGGCGGGGCGGGGCGGGGCGGGGCGGGGCGGGGCGGGGGCGGGGCCGCCGCGCGAGGCCGGCCCCTCGGCCGGGCGGGGGCGCCGAGGGGCGCCGCCGTGACCTTGATCTCCCGGACCCCGCGGGCTCCGCAGCCCCGGATGCCGGACCTTGGTGCCAGGACGCCCTGGAAGCGCCAAAAGACAGAGGGCCAGGAGGTGCGGCCGTTGTAAAGAGGCTGCCCGGCTGAGCCGCTGTGGGCCCCTGGGCGAGTCGCTGGATCTCTCGGAGCCCCGGTGCGTTCCTGGGTGTGAACTGGGCTTGGGGCGGGTGGAATGTGAGGAGAGTGAGCCTAGAACTGCGCCAGGGCCTGACCCGCCCGGTGTGGGAGGCGCCTTGGCCGCCTCTGGGACAACTGCTGTGAGATGCTGAAGTCAGTGTTGCGCTTTTCACACACCCACTGGGTGTATAATAAAGTTTTACCTTTTAAATAAACGAAAACATATTAAGCTTGATGAGAACTGGATGTGGGACCCGTCTAGCCACCAACTAGCTCTAGAGCTGTGCCCAGGCCCCCTCCCAAGTCCCGCTGAGCTCCCCGTCCAATCACAACCCCTCTTCACCCACTGGCACCTGGGAGACTTCACTCCTGGAGGGGGCTGGGGGAGGCTGGGGGTGGGGGTTGCCTCTGAGGCAGGGTCTCCCGCCTGAGACTGGCTTGGGGCCCTTGTCAGCACCAAAGTCATCTGAGAGGTCCAAGTAGCCAATAGACCGACCTGCTATTACCTGTATGTAATAGACACAGGTCCTAAAAGCCCCAAAGGGACAAGCCCCATCCCTACCGTCCCACCCTCATCACTGAGAGCTTCCCAAGTGCAGCTCTGCTCAGAGGCTCAGTGGTCTGCCTGTTCAGGCCCAGCAAGTCCCTGAGCAGGTGCAAGAGGACAGGCAGCAAAAAGGACAAACTTGTCCACGGCCACGTGGATGCTGAGTGCAGCGCTGGCTCTTGAAGGTAGCTGGAATCCCACCACCTGCATCCTCCTGGGGCACACGCCTGGCTGCTTCCAGCGTCTCCCCCCAGACCTCTCATTCTTCAGAACTTCGTAACAATAATAACCACAACAATTACCAGCTAACGGTAGGCGGTGCTGCGCCACACAGTCATATGAAGATGAATTCATTTACTCTTTATGACAAGCCCTTGAGTTGTTATTACCCCAAGTTATTACTCCCAGTTCGCAGATGGGAAAATACAAGTTCCAGGAGAGCAGGGACGTCGCCGTGTCCGTTGCACCATCCTAGTTCCTCCTCCACCAGGTCTTAGAGGGAGGGAGGCGCCACGTGCATCTTCTCTTTTTTAGCAGAAGAAACGGAGGCTCGGAGAGACAACGTTAACTTGCCCTAAGAAATCAGGAAGAGGAAGCACTGGGATTCAAAACCCCAGCAAGTGTTTAGGCGACTTTGCTCTCCTCCCAGCCCATTGGGCGTGCCCCGACAAACTCCTGCTCATCCTTCAAGACCCAGCTCAAGCATCGCCTCTGCTCTCAAATCCTTCAGCCTCCTTGCTTCCCCTTCCTTCGCATCTGCTTCTCCCAGGTCCATGCCCCTAGCCCTGTGCACCTTCTGTCGGGCAGCACAACTTCCCCTCCCACCTGCTCCATCCACACTGGGACAGGCGTTGGCCCTGGTCACTGCCTTTCCAGGCCCACTCACGGTCAGCGAACATCTGCTTTGCAGCCTCTGCCTTCCTCTGCTGGTAAAAAATTTCCATTTTCCTCTGGGCAGCTCCCTCCCTAAGGCTGGTGGAGCCAAATTCCCTCCCTAATGCCAGAGGTGGGCTTGTGACTTAGTCTGACCAATCATCAGAGTCCATTCATCTGGCCTCAATAATCCGTTCAGGGAAGTTCGTTCACAGAGGCAAACACTCGGGACTTTCCTGGATGGCAAGAGAAGCCCTTTTAATCCACTGGCCCTGAGGTGGGGGGCCAGGGCTCCTGGGAGCCAGCATATGCTTCAGAACTGAAACAACACAGAAGGGTGAAGATCCGGGAGTGGAGGTCCGCTGGGGCCGAGCACCTGGTTCCAGCCATGCCTGAAGGCAGTGCAATGCGAGGCTGGAATTTTCAATCACACTCTCCCTGCTGTCTCCTTTCCTCCTCAGCCTGGTGGGAAAGGGCTCATTAAAATGGGAGAAAACATTTCCAAGTTTATATACGATAAGGATTAATACCCAGAACACACAGAGAACTCCTAGAATTCAACAACAAAAACAAACAACCCAGTTCAGAAACGGGCAAAAGATTTGAATAATTCAACATTTCATCAAAGAGGATATACAAGTGGCCAGTGAGCACATAGAAACGACGCTCAACAACACTAATCGGGAGGGAAATACAAACCCAAACTACAATAAGTTATTGCTTCACAGCCACTAGAACGGCTACCATCAAATAATAGTAATAAATAACAAAGTTTGGTGGGGATATGGAGAAATTGAAAGCTTTGTATATTGTTGATGGGAATATAAAGTGCAAAATGGTATGGCTGTTGGGGGAAAAAAAGTATGGGGGATCCTCAAAAAATTAAAAATAGGATTACCATATGATCCAGCAATTACACTTCCGGATATAATTCTAAAGGAATTGAAAGCAGGGTCTCGAAGGGATATTTACACGCTCATGTTCCTAGCTGCATTATTCACGATAGCTCAAACACGGAAGAACTGAAGTGTCCATTGATGGATGAATGGGTAAGCAAAATGTAATCCATCCATACATTGGATGGATGGATTCCAGCCTAAAAAAGGAGGAAATTCTGACGCAGGCTTCAACATGCTCAGTGAAATACTGTACCATTCCACTGCTCTGAGGTCCGTGGGGGAGTCAAGTTCATAGACACAGAAAGCAGGTGGCGAGGGCGGGGAGAGGGAGTTCCTGTCTGATGGGGCCAGAGCGTTAATTTGGGAAGATGAAAAGCGGTCTGCGGATGGATAGCGGTGATGGTTGCACAATATTGTGACTGTGCTTAATATCACTGAACCGCACACTGAAACACGGTTAAGGTTTACGTTGTCTATTTCACACAGTAAAAATAAACCGGAGGAGTTCCCACTGTGGTGCAGTGGGTTAATGATCCTACCTGTCTCTGTGGAGGTGCCGGTTCGATGCGTGGCCCGGCTCAGTGGCTTAAGGATCCAGCGTTGGCACAGTTGTGGCGCAGGCTGCAGCTCCAGTTAGGATTTGACCCCTGGCCTGGGAACTTCCTCATGCCTTGGGGTGGCTGAAAAATAATAAAATAAGTGATAAAAACGGGATGGGATGTCAGACCTGAGATCAGGTCACAGAGAAACTGTGGCATCTGTCCTGGGGACAGTGTCCCTTGCTCTCCCCAATGACAGGCACACTGTGAGCCGCAGAGACCCTGGATCGGGGGCCGGAGCCCACGAGCCACTGAGTCCCGAAGACATGAGTGACCAAGCTCGGGGAGAAGAACCTGACTAGCCCTGCCTGAGGCCGCAGCCACCACTGTCCCCGTCGCTGTGCTCTGGGGTTGGGGTCCCTGGTCTCTTTGGGGGCTGAACAAATTCTCCCCGAGAGAATGTGAGGAGGAGGGAATGCGATAATAATTCGCATTACGGAACTCTTCCTACTGCCGGCCGCGCGCTAGCACTTCATCCCAGCTAATCTTCACAACAACCCAAGGCAGGGATTACAGTTTATCCCCTCTTACAAATGAGGAACCAGAAGCTTGCAGAGGTTACCCCAGGTCCCACGGCTAATGCCTGGATGACCAAGTTCAAGTCCTGGGAGCTGGACTCCAGGACCCACACTCTTGGCCACGGACCACATAACTTGTAGGCAGTTCTGAGGCTGAATACAGGCTGGCCAGGCAGAGGGCCGAAGACCCCACCAGCTGCTCCCGGGGCCCCTGAAGGGCCTGTGTGCAGCCTCTCCTGCCCAGTGCGCTGTTTCAGACCAGAGCCCCTGGACAGAGGCTGGCTGGGAAAGTGGACAGATGCCCTAGGGCCTCCCAGAGTCACAGCGGCAGGAGGAATATCCATGGATGTGTCTGGGCCACGGAACCCACAGCCCCCCTGAAGGGACAGCTGGCAGCTCTCCTTCGAGTCACAGGCAGAGTGCCACTGGCCCAGCCGTCCGGCCCCACTCCCGAGCTTGTTCACTCCAGCCACTCTTCCAGACCCGATGGGCTGAAATCCAAGTTCATCTGGCTGGGACAGAAAGGTGAGCACCGGAGGAGGGTGTGAGGGCCACAGTGCAGCCTGGGGCTCAGGAAGAGGCCTTCCCTCTCCTGGCCCTGCAGCCCCGCCCTCAGCCACGTGACCAGCTCTGAACCAATCACCGTCCCCAAGGGATGGAAGATGCTGATTGGCCAGGGCTGGTGGGAGAGATGGCAGTGGGGTGGCATCTGCTCACGGAACAGCACGACCTGAGATGGGGGAGGGGAGATGGTCCGACACCCCCCTGCCCCCACCCAGGTGCAGCCACCTGGGGAAAGGACCCAGGTGCTGCCGGGCTGGCCCCTCTCCCTTTTTAAGGTGTGCACTGGGATCAGTGGGCTAAGAACCTGACATAGTGTCCCTAAGGATGCAGGTTTGATCTCTGGCCTTGCTCAGTGGGTTAAGGATCCAGCATTGCTTCAAGCTTCGGCTTAGATCACAGATGTGGCTCAGATCCCACATTGCTGTGGCTGTGGTGTAGGCTAGCAGCTGCAGCTCCAATTCAACCCCTAGCCTGGAAACTTCCAGGTGTGGCCATAAAAACACAAAAAAAAGGAAAAAGAAAAGAAGATGGAATTGAAACCAAGCAGGACCCTCCTGGGTCCCAAAGCCCCACCAAGCCTCATTTCTTGTTTTTCCTTTTTTCTTTTTAGGGCTGTACCTGCAGCACATGGAAAGTCCCAGGCCAGGGATTGAATGGGAGCTGCAGCTGCCGGCTTACACCACAGCTACAGCAACGCCAGACCCAAGCTGCATCTATGACCTACGCTGCAGCTTGTGGCAAAGCCAGATCCTTAACCCACTGAGCGAGGCCAGGGATCATAACCACATCCTCATGGAGATAGGTCTGGTCCTTAACCGGCTGAGCCACAGTGGGAACTCTCATGTCTTGTTTCTTGTTTGCAGAAAAAAGGCTTTGGTCCCCTGGGCCTTCCTTGAGTTCTGAAGAACAGATTCAAGCATTTATTAACGTGGGAAGTAAGGGAACATAGAGATGCAGAGACAAAGTTAAAGCTGTCAAAAATAGTTCAGGATAAAACAGAGCCTGGAGTTCGCGTGGTGGCTCAGCAATAAGGAACCCAACACAGTGTCCCTGAGGACGCTGGTTCGCTCCCTGGCCTCGCTCAGTGGGTTAAGGATCCGGTGTTGCCATGAGCTTGGTGTAGGCTGCAGATGTGGCTCGGATCTGGTGTGGCTGTGGCTGTGGTACAGGCCGGCGGCTGCTGCTCGGATTTGATCGCTAGCCTGGGAAGGGTGCAGCCCTAAAAAACAGACCAAATAAATTCCAGAAAATATTAGTACTGAACTTTCCATCACCACAACCAGGTGTCAAATCAATTGGCTTTGTTGTGAGGTTCCCAAGTTCGGTTCAGGAACAGAATCTGGAGAAAATGTACTGAACGGTTGTGTGTGTGTGTGCGCGTGTCTCCTTTTCCCTCCGGACAGAGATTCTTTAGGTCTAAACCCACGTGGGAAGAAAATCAAGATGTGTCACTAGGGATCTGGGACCGAACGACTGACTTCCATTAATTAATTAAATCTTTTGTTTTATTATACAAACCCCCGAGACTCCAGCAGCATCTCCACACATAACAATTCCCTCCAAAGCTTCCAGCGGAAACGATGCTCAGGGGACGGGCAGCCAGTCCCCTTCTTTTCCCGGGCTGCAGCGGGGGGCCCAGGAGAGTGAGGGTCCGCGTGCCCTGACCAGACTGAAGGCAGCTCCTCTGGGAACCAGCTCTGCCACCCCGGGCCAGCCCTGTTTCCTGGCCCTGCTCTGCTTTCCTGCTCGCCCCACTCCATCCTCGTCTGGCTGGGTCCTCATGAACCACCCCCTGGAGTCTCGACTATTCCGCTGCTGCTCGATTCTTTGAATTACTCTAAACTGCCGCAAACCCTCTTCAAGTCAAACGCAAATATACAGACGTCAAGGACTCTGAAGCACCCACTGCCCAGTGGGAGGGCCTCGGCCCCCCTTCTCAGCATCTCCCAGGAGTAAACACAGGTTCAAGGTCACCGGGTGACTTACAGAAAAGGGTTTTCCAGGCCAGGCTGCTCTAGGCTGAGCTTTGCCTCTGACTGTCAGAAACTCCCCTGCTTTTCTTTCATCCAAGTGCGGATTCAGGTTGAGTCTGAGACTGTCATCTTCCTCTGGGGAAGTTTTGGGGGTGAGCCTGGTGGGATCAGCATTGCTGGCAGCCTGGGGAAGACACTCTGAGAAACCAGGATCGTGCCTAGGGCTCTGGGACTGGGGGGGGGGGGCGCTCTGGGACTTCCGCCGCGCCCCCACCCATCCGTGCACCTATCCGTGCTCCCGTGCAGTCAGCACTGGCTCTCTGTCGCTGTTCCTCTCTCCTCCCCGCTGCCTCTGGGTCTCCACCAGCCTTTGTGCCTCCGTCTCCTCTTGTCTCCTCATCTCTCGCCACCTCTGTTCCAGTTCTGTTCCAGTCTCCCCTCAGCCTCCGGCTCTCAGGGCCAGGACGCCTCCCTGAGGCCTCTGACAGAAAAACACCAGGCTGGGACGCGGGGTCCTCCCCAGCCGTCCCCGCCCCAGCCACTGCCTAGGGGTGTCCGCATCCCTCTCTGTCACTGTTCCACTGTTCCTCACCAGCTCACTCGCAAAGCTCCCTCGTCCCCCGGGGACTGGAGCCAGCTCTGTCTGCAGGGGCTCCGACGTACCCTCCACTCCCCTTCCTGACGAGTCCGAAGGCTCCCCGACGAGCGGTGGACCCTGGAGTGGGGTCCGGGGAAGGCGCAGCGGTGGCGGGGGGAGCCAGCCCTGACCCGCACCCCGACCCCCAGAGGCCGAGTGACGGAGGAGCAGAGCCTTAATTCCACGGATGCTGCCAAGAGCTGAGGGGGTGGGAGGAGCTATCGAAAGGATACGTGGAGGCAGCAGGTGTCTGGGACAATCCCAGGTCACCTGAGACCCCGGGCCAGCCTGTGTGCGATGGGCACCCTCAGGAAAGGACAAGGACCCAGCAGCCCCTCCCGTCTCCCGCTGCTCAGAGGTTCACCCCCTGGGCCCTGACAGCCTTGCACCTCCTGCCCCCCCCAACCCCGCATCTGGGCTCAGAGCCGCCAGGACGGCAGGTGAAAAGCCAAGGACTGGAACCCTGGAGCTGCTGGGACTGTGGTGTGTGTGTGTCTGTGCGTGTCTGTGTGTGAAGCGGGGCTCGGGGCAGGCACCCCCGGGGAAGGAGAGGGTCCCCAGAGCCCAGCCCCCAGGGCAGGAAACACACATGGTTTAGGGAGCGAGTGCCGCACCCCCGCTGGCCTCTGGGCCCCGTTGCTGAGACCTGCCTGGCATGAAAGACCACGGACAAGGACTGTGTCCTGCTGGCACGTGGTCCCAGATGGTCCCCTCGGGCCAGCGACCATGGCGAAGAGAGGGTCACGTCCACTTTCAATGTTGGTGACAACAGAATTGGGGGCCCTTGCCCTTTTCAACAGTGACCTGCCTCTTTCCACGGAGTGCGAGTCACTGATTAGCTGTCCCTCGAGAGCCTGCCAGGAGGGTCCCACGGAGCCCCAGCGTTTCCTCCAGAGACGCCTGAGCCCCGGGAGGAGAGGGGAGACCCTCCCCGGAGGGGCTGGGGGAGGGGAAGCACAGGAGGGAAAGGGCCTGTGGCCAGAGCAGCGAAACCAGGACCCAAAGGTCCTTCAATGCCATGCTTCATCTTTTAAGGCCACGCGACTTCTCAGTCTGTCCTCTTTGTGTTACTATAACCCCCCAGGTAGACTTGGGGCTCCCCCTTGCTGAACAGCGGTGTCCCCCTGGGGATGGGGTCACGTGTGGCCAGTGTGACAACAGTGTGTGGCCAGGCCACTTGCATGAGTACGCAGGCAGCGGGGGCCACAGGAAACAGTCCTTTTGTTTAAAGACACATCTCCCCGGAGCCTAAGACCTGGGTGGGGTGCTGGTGGTCCCCCCAACTCAGAGCAAAGCCTGTGAGCGCAGGAGGAAGCTGCCTCTTTTGACAGAGTTTCCCAGAGAAGGGAGGGGGTGCTGGGTGGCATGGCTCTAACAAGTGTCCCCCAGGAGGGCTGGGTGCTGGAGCAGGCTGGGGTGAGGGAGGGGAGGCAGGGACCCTGCTGTGCCAGGCCCCTACAGGGTCACAGGAAAGGGGTTTCCTGGTCATTCCTTCCAGGGATGCTGCTAAAGATTAGAGATATTTTAAAGTACATTTATGACTTTTTTTTAAAACAGTGTGGCCCCGAGCAGACAGCAGGCTCTAAAGCCCTAAAGCTTTACCTGGATTCTGCTGAACTTCACTGGATCAGAACCGTGGGCGAGGGGCTGGCTCTCTGATTCAGAGCCTGGCAGCTCGGGGCATATTTGCTGACTTCACGTTGAAAGTTGAGCCAGTGGTTCCAGTGCCACGTGATTCAAGGCGTCTGAGAAAGCGAGGAAATCCGGTTCGGAGTCCCAGCGGAATCCCAGGCGCCTCCCAGGTGCCCCCAGGAGGGTGGAGCTGGTGACCGTTGTCCGGAATGACGGGCCTGGCTCGGAAGATGCAGACGGAAAACACGGGTTAGTGACTGACCTTAACATGTGTTTGTTTCCAACCGCAGCCGCGTGCACACGCGGGTCCTGCGGTGAGCGCCTGCCTGCCACTGGTTCTGGCCAGCGAATGCATTTAACGGAGGTGTAGCTGGAGGCGCCGGACCCGCCACAGTGAAATCAAGCAAGCCGCCTCCCTCGGGGTCCCGGCTGCATCCTCGGCACCGCCTGTGTCTCCAGCAGGCGCCCGCCCGCCTCTGCTCCTCCGGCCTCTGGGTTTGGCTCCAGCAACGCCACCCGCGGCCGCCAGCTCCCTTCCTGTAACGCCCTCGGGGTGAAAGCTTGGTTCCTGTGTCCTGAGTGGTACCCCACTCAGAGCCCCTCACGGGCCTGGCACGGGGGGTGGCTCTCCGGAAAGCGGCGGCTCTTGTTATTAATAAACAAGCAACCACCTGCTGGGTCAGGAGGCCATCGAGAGGATGCTAATTGGATGGACAGCGGGAATATTTGGACAGGCCAACACGGGACACAGAACTCAGAGTGAAGGAGGGGAGGGATGGAGAAGGTGCAAGAGAGCGAGGAGGAGACAATTATATTTGTAAAAAAGGGAGAAACAACAAAATAGATGTTCTTTTTAATGAAGGGACCCTGTCGGGTGTCCTCTAGTGGCCACTGCGAGAATTGCACCCAAATGTCTCAGGTTTCCCCCCACCCGCAAAGAAACCAACTGGTGGTGACCAGCCGATCCTGGGACATAAATGTCAGGGGTGCAATAAATATATTAAAAAAAATTGCTTAATCTTCTAGATTTTATTTCCATCATTTATATTAACCCAAAATATAACCATGTTTGTTTTAACATAAGGCCCTGTCTGTGGCGGGCCCTGGGGACCCCTTTGGGTGCACACCCTGTGGTCTGACCCGGAGGTTCTTAGAGATTCCTGGCTTCCTCTAGTCACTGGAGGGCCTTCCTCCTGGGGAGCTGCCAGATGAAGGACGCTTAAACGTGAACTTCAGGTAAACAAGGAAAGATTTTTCAGTGTAAGTACGTCCCCACCGCTGCCTGGGAAAGGCTTGGAGATAAAGCTTGTCGGGTCCCACGGGGACCACCGCCCCTGCCGCGGAGGCGAGCTGGCCCGTGACCCTGAACCCCTGCATGGACGCGTTTTGCTCACAGAGTCTCTGTCATTTTGAGACGGAACTTTGTCAGGGTTATCGGAAGAAACAGACTCAGGAGGATGGCCAGGCCTCGCGTTGGGGGGGGGGGGCTCAACCAGGAGCCTCACATTCAGCAGGTGTGCAGCTGGGGACCACCTGCAAGGGGTTTTGGCAATGACCCCGACGCGACCCGGCTCTGCCAGCCAACAGTCAAGGGCCATTTCATTGTCCATCGACACCTGGGCGGCCGGTCCGCGGAGTCTTGTTGGTCTTGTCGAAGGGCCCAGCAGTTGTGTAACGGCCAGGCCGTGGCAGCTGCACTGGGGATAGGGGACTTCATTCTCGGCCGACAGAGCCACACGAAGTCCATGGCCGCGCAGGGTTTTGCCGGCGGGCCGTCCGACCGCGTGCAGCAGAGGACACCGCGGGGAAGGCGAACGCGCCCAGCGCCTCTGCTCCACGACGCTCGCCAGGCCGACGTGCTTCCTCCACTCCCCTGGGGACCCACTGCCCCTGCGGTGTCACCTGAACCTTTCAGCCGGCTGCCCAGTCCCGGGAGGGAGGTCCCATCCTGAATGCAAAGGACAGTCCCTTAACCTCACCCGGTGGGTTGAGCGTGGTGACTGTCACCGTGGCAGTGACGCACGGCCAGGCTGCCACCCTGTTTTCTCCAGAGAAAGGACGGAGCCACGTCTGGAACGACTTCCCCGCCTGGGAATGGGCTGTCGCCAAACACAATGGTGGGAACCTCCAGCCTGGGTGGCCCCTGGTCCGTTCCCGGGCCCCGGAGGCCCTTTGGAATCAGCCACAAATAGCCTGTCTGCGGCACATCCTGAGCTAACAAAATCATGTCGCCCTTCGGCTGGAGGGCGGTGCAGCACGGGGCTGGTGGGAGAAGACAAGCCCCGCTGTCAACACTCAACATCCTCTAATGTGGGTCAGACCCCCTCAGACAGCACGGAGACCCCCTTGGGTGACAGTGACCTTCTGAGCCACAAGCAGCCCAAACACCGGTGCCCACCATACACTCTGCTGGTGGGACTGCCGCCGCCAGCACGCACGATGGCTCAAGCCTATCAGCACCACATTCGTCCCTAAATCCCCAGGTTCGGCCACTGAATCCTACTCCCTCGAGGACCTAGAAATCTTGTCACGTGGCTACCAGGGCCCGCGAGCCCCTGCAGAGTCTGAATCCCCGCCCTCCACCCGCCCTTTATCACAACAGGAGCACAGGGCTGCTGGGCCGGGTGGCCCTGGAGACCTTACCCCGTCCCTAACTGGGCCACATGCCTGAGACAACTGGGTTGACAAAGTCCCTTCACCAAACAGACCCACCGGCCAGGCCGGACGGGCCCCTCCCCACCTCTGCCTGGGCCCGCCCGTCTCGCTGTGAAGGGCTTGATGTCGGCTGCACCATCAGTGGTCCCTGGCTCCCTCAGACATTGCCTGCGGCCCCTGGGCCACCAGGGGCATCCTCATGGCCAAGGGCACCCAGCAGCCTGCCACCCCCAGGGACAGTGGGCCACCCTGTTCACTGTACCCATGTCAAGAAAGTGGCACCTGCCATCCGTCAGCAGGAGGGGACATCTAGATGATTCCACCTTCCCCGTCATGGTGTCGGGGTGGCCAAGGAAAACACAGCATAGCCGGGCCCTGGTGGAGCCACCCGGAGAGGGGACCCAGGAGGTCACCCCCAGCAGCGGGCACGGTCCCCACACCAGCAGTGCCCCCTGAGAGAACACAACCTGGGGCCACCGGCTTGACACATCCCACCTATGCTGCATCAAACGGACCCCATCCGCTCTCCGCAGGGGACGGGGAGAGGAGTGGGGCTGAGCAGGTGCCAGGTGACACAGAGCAGAGCACACACGGACCCCAGAAAGGAAATCCGCACACGTGGCAGTGCCTTTCCTAACAATCCCCTTACGATCCAGTAATCCAATCCCACTTCTGGGTGTAGACCCAAGAGAATTGTAAACCGGGTCTCGAAGAGGTCTTGGCACACCCGCGTTCACGGCGGCGTTATTCACAGGAGACGGGGCATGGGAGCAGCATGAACATCCATGGGTGGGCACACCGTGTGGTGTAGATGGCAGAGGTGCAGCCCTTGGCCTAAAGAAGAAGGAAACTGGCTGGGTGCCGGGGCCAGGGTGCGGGGCGTAGGATGGGGGGCGTGTGCCGTGGATGGAGGCTCAGTCTTTCCAGGCGAAAACGTTCTAGAGATCAGAGGCACAGCAATGTCCCCAGAGGCAATGCCACTGCCCTGCACACTTAAGAATGGTTAAGATGGTAAGCTTCAGGTTGGGTGTTCTTATCACAATAAGAAAAAGAAGTACTGCTGTTTATCTGTCCTGAAACTGCTGCTTTCAGACCCCAGGGATGGGACCAGTTCCTTCTGTCTGCTGTGGCTCCCAGAGCAGTCCACACCCGTGTCCTCGGATCCCTCCAGCTGGGAGCCAAAGGGCAATTAAGTTTGCAGATGAATGAAGGTGGTTAACCAGCCACTTCAGATGGGATGGGCTGGGGAGATCGTCATGGATTTGGGGGGTGAGCCCAGGCTATCCAAGAGCCTTGAAGTTGGAAGAAAGAGATCGAAGAAGCCAAACTTGACAGCACCCCGGCCTTGGACTTCAGCCTCCAGAACTGTGAGAAGACAAATGCCTGTTGCTTAAGCCTCGGTCTGATGGCGTTTTGTTACTTCGGCCTGAGCTGACTGAGGCAACCTGCTTGCTGGCTTCGACAGGGGAGAAGGGGGCGGGATCAAAGGATCACAGGCGGGCCCTCGCCGCTAGAGACAGGTTCTCCCCCAGAACCTCAGGAAGGAAGCCAGCCCTGCCCACACCTCACTCCAGCCCTGCGGGACCCAGGTCAGAGTCATGTGCAATAGAAGGGAACGACAATAGATCTGTGTGGCCATGAGTCACTAACTCCGGGGTTGTTTGTTATGGCAGCAATAGGAAACTCATACATACATCAGGATGGAATACACATACCAAGAGTCTGGACTTTTCCTAATCCTTACTTTCTTGGTTTGATCGATTCTATCCCATTCCATTAACTTTTCCAGAACTTTGCAGACCAGTTGTTTTAAAGTCTTTTATGATAGCTCCTGGTTGTTTTAGATCTCTGTCGGTGCGCTTCTTTCTCTTCCTTGGCCCTAGGCATGCAGTGATGAGCGCAGAACCCAGGATTTGACTGCGTCAGAGTTTGGATGAGGTTGTCGTGGTTTTGGCTTGTTTCCCTAATTGGCTTTGTTATGATGCTTACCCAGATGTTGTTAGCTGCGGCAGCTGTGGCAGCAGATTAAGCCAATGTCTGTGGGAACCACGGACAGTGGCTCTTTACTGCCTTTATAACGGATCTCTGGCAGTTGTCATTGTATATGTAGAGGCTGGGTTGTGTTGTTCCTAAGTGTAACAGGTGCATCTGCTACCTTTTAACTGGCTCACAGTGCCTGCTGGAATCTGACTGCCTTCAGCCACCTGGAGGAACTCTGTATCATCTGTGAGGTTGGATGGTTACCAGAAAACTCTATTTAAACACACTGCAATACGGTTTTCAGTAGACATCAACCTCTCCTTAATCACGTTTCATCCCGAAGTCAGTCCACGTCTGACGAGTCGTCTGTCCCAGAGATGACAGCTTTATGGCCTTTCTCTAGCGCCTCACCAATGCCCCACGGCCCCCACTGGCAGCTTCCCAATGCTCTCCCTGTGTGTTTGACATGCTTTTCATCTCTTTTTTTTTTTTTAGGGCTGCACTAGTGGCATATGGAAGTTCCCAGTCTAGGGGTCAAATCTGGCTACAGCCACAGCAACACCAGATCCTAGCTGCATCTGTGACCTACACTGCTAAATCCTTACCCAACTGAGTGAGGCCAGGGATCACACCCGTATCCTCATGGATGCCAATCAGGTTCTTAACCCACAGAGCCCCAGTGGGAACTCCCTGTTTTACGTATTTTAGGTCTCTGTTATTAGGTGCATATGCATTTGCACACCTTCCTTGTGTCCTGACACTTTCATCACTGTGACGTGACTCTCTTTATCTCTTGTAATGTGTGCTTTGTCTGATAACTGGTATCAGTGTAGATAAGCCAGCTTTCTTTTGGTTACCGTTTGCCTTTACCTTTTTTCCAAGGGTTGGCTTCACACTTTCTCTGTCTTTAGGGATGGAAGGTGTATCTTGAAAAGAGCAATGAGTTTGTGTTGTCTGTTTTTTTTTTTCTTCTTCCACTCTGGCAATCTTTGTCTTTTAATTGGATTATTTCATCCATGGCTGCTAAACAAAATTCATGATGTCTTTGGCTTTCTTTTTTTATCTCCTTAGGATTGGTTTTCCTTTTGTTCTACATAGATGATCTTTGATTCTTCTCTTCACTCTTTAAAAATTAATCGAATGTGTTATCTATTCCATTTTGCCCCACTAACGGCTTGGTGGTGCTAAATTATTTTACTATCATTTCAAGCTAAAATATGTGGTCCCCGTGGAACAAATTGTAAACCCAGCTTGGGAGTCTTGAAGGCAGCCAGTTAAGAAGGTGTGGCTTGAACCATCTTTTCTCAGCTGAGTGAAGACACTGGCAATTTGGGCGAGTTTTCTGGTTTGTGGTTTGAATGAGCCTGGTGACAGCACTGGTTCTTTGTGACGAGTCCCTCAGCAGTTATACAGAGTTCTTCACAGTTGAGAACATATTTGTAAAAACCCTTGGAGTTTTCTACTATAATTTTGCAACCTGGGGTTACATTTCCTCCTAAGGACCAAGGCTCCTTTTCAGGCCTCAGAGGACATTATTTTCTTTAGAGAGAATCCCAACGTCAGCTGAGTGTGACAAAGCAGGTATAGTTTCCTGAAATCGCTGTGTGTCCTCCAGCCACTGATTGACATCTGATCCGGGCCTTATCTAATTATATGCTGAAACTCCCATAAATAGACCTGAGCCTTGACAGGTCCCCTAAAGGGACCCAGCAAGGGGTAAGTCATTAAACATGAGGTTAACATTGTCACCAAATATTAATGACATGGCAACAACTGTTCTGGTGCCCCCTCTCTATTCTTTGCCAATTACTCAATATCTCTGCTCTAGTATTGGTATTAAAAACAATTAATCATACCCCTAAAATCTCCAAAAAGACATGATTTCTATTCTGGAATTCTGGGCCCCAGAGAACACGTGACCTGGAGTGGCCTTGATGGAGGATGGCCCTTACTCTTTCAGCTCCCACCTGGGGTCACCCCCCCCCCCCCGGCGCCACCTTATTCTCCAGTCACCCACCTGAGTCCCAGTCCTCTCTTGTTTCCACCCCTTCTGAACGCTTGATGATCCCCAATCTGGCATCAAGCCCCAGTATCAAGCTCAGCATCAAGCCTGCAGGGTTTCCTGGTCCACGCGGCTCTGGGCAGGACAGGGACTCTGGGACGATGGGCAGTTCCACTCGGATCCGCCAGGGGGCAGCCCGCGGAAGCGCCGCAAAGAGGAAGCCTGACTTGGATGACTTGGGCGGTAGGGAGTTTTGTGGTTGTCATGCAAGGGCCCCCAAAGTGCATCCCTGGGGTGGGGCTCCAAAGGCACGGTCACCTCCACGCTCCTCAGCAAAACTCCCATCGCCTGCGACACTAGGAAAAGGTTTTGTCCTTGCTGTTCCCCAAAGTTCCAGCAGGAATGACACGAAAGCGGCAGAGGTGCTGAGAGGGCCGGCGCACCCGCGGGAGGCCATCAGTAAAGTCCGTTTGGGCAACTAGCATTTCATGACCTTGGAACAAACTGCTGAACCTCGGCACCCACCGCATAAACCGGTGGCAGCAAAGCCCGTCTCACGCCGTCCTCCTCGGGTGGAACGGGACATGCGGGACCACACGGCGGGGAAGCCCTGACACGTGGGACCGCTTTCCTCTTCTCGTATATTGGTTTCCACATTATTTTATTAGCCCAGCTTATTCCAGAGATGGCTTAATATGATCATATAAACACAGATGTCGCAGCAACAAGAGAGGCATTCGGTGTAGGCGGATCAGACAGACAAGGCAAAAAGGGAGGGGAGGGCAGGACTGGGAAGCAGGCCTGGGGTTCAGGTGGGCCCCGCCTGCTCACTCGCCCATCTATCTCTCTGTCTGCCCAGGGCCCTGAGCTCAGGTGTGAGAAAGGCCCTTGCATAAAAATCATACATTTTCCTAGAACAGCCGCTGTACTCAGATTTTTAGGGAGGAACTGATTACTTGGGGTATTAAAACAAAAGCGGGGAATTGAGTAGAAGGCAGGATTCAAATGGTTTATGATTTTTAAGAGTTTATAGGGGGCACCATCCTTGAGCAAGGGGCTTGTACCACTAATATCCGCTGCCATGCCCCCTCCTCCACCAAAGCCCTTAATTCAAGAGGTTGTCACAACATTGTAAATCAGCTAACCTTCAATAAAGCTTTAAAAAAATGAAAGGAAAAAAAAAAAAAGACGTTTGGGGTCCAAGTTGATGTCCCGTGCAATTCTCCTGTCAGCCACTAGAGGGACACAGCAGAAATGAGCCGCGGAAAGTGAGTTTCTGGGCGCGGCGGGCGCTCAGCTGACCCGCCTCATCACACCTGCCTCTCTGGATGAGCGGTAAACATACGCCCAGGTGTCTGGGTGCAGGGTAACGAAGTGTCTCCTCGGGTGCCACCTCCAACGGATTGCAGGAAACACTGACCATCACGAGGCTTCCTGACACTCGGGGGGAAGAGGGTTGTGGTTGATGGTAACCCGTCTGATGAGGATGAGCCAGGACGGGGGGGCCGGGGGGGGGCGTGGTGCCTGGGGCCGCCCTGTGTCCCCAGTGTCAGGCTACTGGACAGTCCCCTGGGGAGGGCAGACACGCAGAAGCCGGAGCTCCCGCTCCAGGGAGTGCAGCCAAGGGGCAGCCGGTGCAGGATCTGGGTCCCATAAGGAAGTCACGGTTAAGGTGCCAGCGGTAGGGATGGCGTAGGATAGTTACATGGGGAGTTGTAGAAGTCCCAGTAGGGGACTGCAGACACAGAGCGAAACCTAGGGGGCTCTGGAAGTCCACTGGAAGTTAAAACCGCACAAGAAAGCCATCAGAACGTCGTGGAACGAGGCAGACCTGCTTAACTCTAAAACCATAAATAAAAGCATGAGATACGCCTCAGGTCATTAAGTGAAAGATAAAATGAGGTCTGCGTTCAAGTTCAGCAAGACGACGATCCTTAGGCTCAAGGACAGGAATTGAAGAGAGAGATGACGTTCCAAAGTAGGAGACCCTCACATACGGAAAACTGAGGTGAATCAACATATTTTAGCATCTGTTACCACCGCTTGCTGATCTGAATGAATAAGCACCACGACAGTCCTAGTTTGGCCTCATGGGGTCTAATAGTCTCTAACCCAATTCAAGGGAGGAGCTAGTGACGCAAGCATGACATCTACTCCAAGAATAAGGAATGGGTGGTCTTTTCCCCGCCCCGCTTTCCTTGGACTATAAAAATGTAGCGCACCGAACCCTCAGGGCCGAGTCTCCCTGCCTGCCCGCTTCTGTCCCTCAGAAGTGTCCTATCTTAATACAGTTATTGATTCTTATTTTATTTTTTCTTTACTTTTAGGGCCGCACCCACGCCATATGGAAGTGCCAGGCTAGGTGTCAAATCAAAGCTGCAGCTAACAGCCTACGCCACTGCCACAGCAATGCAGGATCTGAACCGTGTCTGCGAACTGGGTTGCAGCTCACGGGAATGCCGGATCCTTAACCGACTAGGTGGGGCCAGGGACTGAACCCACATCCTCGTGGATGCTGGTCGGGTTTGTTTCCACTGAGCCATGATGGGAACCCCAATAAATCTATTCCTTGCCTGTCACTTTGTCTCTTGCTGAATTTCTTCTGTGCTGAGACACAAAGAACCCTGATACCAGGTGAGAGATTCCAATTTAAAAAACAGGGGTTCGAGTCCAAATCTGGGTTTAGTTGGGGTTCAAGCCAGAGGCGTTTCGGCTTCAGCAGGACACAGGAAGGATGTGCAGGGACGAGGCCACTGATGGACCTGAACAGAGGCCCAGGAGGAGGGAGGGGCAGTCTGTGCAATTATCAGGTCCTCTGGTTTGGCCCTCAAAGCAGCGTTTCACACTTTATTCCTTTAAATGGGGGTGTTTGGGAGTTCCCATCGTGGCGCAGTGGTTAACGAATCCGACTAGGAACCATGAGGTTGCGGGTTCGACCCCTGGCCTTACTCAGCGGCTTAACAATCCGGCGCTGCTGGGAGCTGTGGTGTAGGTCACAGACACGGCTCGGATTCCGCGTCGCCGTGAGCTGTGGTGTATGTTGCAGAGGCAGCTCAGATCCCGCGTTGCTGTGGCTGTGGCGCAGGCCAGTGGCTACAGCTCCGATTCAGCCCCTAGCCTGGGAACATCCACAAGCTGCGGTGCGGCCCTAAAATGACAAAAGCCAAAAAATAAATAAAAAATAAAAATAAAAAATAAAATGGGGATGTTTGTTTTGCTGCAACAATAGCATTCCTTTCAGTTTTCTGTTTCATTAAGAGATGCCCTGTGGTTTGTCTGTGGCCACACTCAGGCCCAGCCCCCTGTGCTGCCCTCTAGTGGCAAAAGGAGAGACTGCAACCGAAATTCTGCAAACTTGCATCAGGACAGGGACCAGCCGGGCTGGGGGCGCTGGCCTCGCCCCAGGCCCCCTTCCTGCCCGACTCTGTTCACTCCCGGTGCCTCTCCTTCCTCAGCTGCTTGAATTTGCGAGCGTGGTTGGCCCAGAGGCCTCTCGGGACAGAGGAGGAGTTGGACGAATGTGTGCCAAGAACTACTGGGTAACACAGGACCCTCCGCCGCCCCGGCTTTGGGGAATCTGTCCTGTGCAGGTGCCCACGTGCCCGCTCCATCCGCCCTAAAAGGATGGGGACCAGGGCTCCTCAGAGAAAGGGCTGGGTCCACCTCTGGGGCAGGTGATGCAAGAGCTGATCCTGGAACATCTGGTCACACTGGAGGCAAGGACGTTCTAAGGGCTCTGAGGCCAGAGGACGCAGGCCGACCTGAGAGGCCCCCGCCGGCCTCAAGGTGACAGTTAACCCCGCGGAACAGTGATGGAGGCGGCTGGCTGAAAACTTCGGGTCATAAAAGGCCATGAGTTCGCAGTGGGGGGAAAACCACCTTTCACATTGCTAGGACGTCAACCCTATGTTATGACAATAGACAAAGGGAAAAAGAAGCTTCCATCCTGCTCGTCCTATAAAAAGCATATTCCAGGATAACAAAGTAGTTGATGAGGAAGAGATCGCAGTGACTTTTTTTCTCCCTCCCCCCCGCCCCTCCTCGTCCCCTCCCTCCCCCCTCCCTCTTTCCTTCTTTCTCTCTCCCTCTCCCCTACTTTTCTTTCTGCAGCCCCATCTGTGGCATATGGACATTCCCAGGCTAGCTGCTGAACTGGAGCTGCAGCTGCCCACGTACACCGCAGCCCCAGCCACACCCCTGGATCAGAGCTGCATCTGCAGGTTGCACCACAGCTCACAGCAATGCTTGGTCCTGAACCCACTGAGCCAGGCCAGGGGTCGTACCCACAGCCTCCCAGAGACAACACTGGGTCCTGAACCTACTGAGCCAAAACGGGAACTCCCTCAATGTGCTTATAAATAAAAGAATCCCACCTTAAAAATGCCAAAGCAATGATGCAATTACAATATTATCGTTCTGCACTTTCCAGTGAAATGACGGAGCAAGGCTCATCCACCAGCGTCTGCCCGCACCATCCAGTGAAAGGCGGCTGGGGAATTTTATGATGAAAAGACCAGATTCCACTGAGCAAAAGGGACAGCCCCGAGGAGACAGCCTGATATTCTCTGTCTCTGGGTGGGAGGTGACAGGACGGACACCTGCCTTGCCCAGGAGTCTTTCCCAAAAAATCAGACCAGGGATCAATGGAGCATCTCAGTCTAAGAACCAGTTCCCAGGACTGCAGGGCGCTGGGCAGGGAAACCGCACTGGGGCGCCCTGTCCCATGACAAGGATTCAGTTTCTTCAGCAGGTAAACGGCACATGCCCGTCCCCCAAATAACAAGGAAAGCCAACCCAAACTCACAAGTAAGCAAAAAAAAAAAAAAAAAAAAAAAACGAGGAAGGGCAGGAACTCCATAAGTGCAAAGACAATTTATGCAACACAGACGCACCAGCTTTTTGGATGTGAGTTTGAACAAATAGGCATTTTGAGAGAAGAAGTTATAAAAGCTGAAGTGGCTTATACGGTATCGAGGTAATTTGTTAGGAGGGACAACGGGATGGGGTTTACGTCACAGGATTTAAGGAGTCCTTTTCTGGAAGAGACACATGTCCAAAAATGCCCAGGATTTGCTTTAAGATATTAAAAACAAAATAAAAAACGGAGTTATAGGTGTGATGCGTATAACAAAACTGGCCAAATATTCGACGCTCTTGGGCTTGGAGAGAGGGACGTGGAGCTTCACCGTCCTGTTCTCCTCACTCCCTTGAGGCTTCAGCTTTTCCGGACAGGTCTGTGGACAGGCCTGTGCTTTGCCCCAGGCGGCGGGAGGATAGGATGGGATCGTGCTGCCCTCTCGTGGCGAATGGAGAGACTGCAGCCAAGACTCTGCAAACTTGAGTGGGAATCTCGCCGACGCAATAAGCCAGATTCCCAGCAGAGGGCGCGGGTGGGCCAGGGAACAGGAGATGCTTTTGCTTAAACTTTCTTTTGCTTTTTTTGCTTAAACTTTCTTTTTTTAAACAATTTTTTTCTTTCTTTTTTTTTGGCCACTCCGCAGCATATAGAGTTTCTGGACCAAGGATCAGATCCGAGCCACAGTAGCCTCCAGGCAGGATTCTTATCCCACTGCTCAGGGCAGTGATGGAACCTGTGTCCCAGCACTCTCTAAAGGTCACCCCCGCCCCGCCCGGGGACTGAGGGCAGCTCACTCCTCACCCTGCAGGAGGCCTGTCCATGGGGGCCTCCTGCAGGGTGAGGAGTGAGCTGGTCCCTTTGTGCCCGGATGGGCAGACTCCAGGCCAGACAGTGCCTGGGTCCAGGGCAGCTCATGCCTCTGTCTGCCTGTGACCACTCTGGGTACCGGGTTCCTCTCCCAGGGGACGGTGGGGTCTCCACCTTCCGTGTGGCTGTGACATTGAAGGCTGAGGTGTGTGCAGCAGGTGGAGGCTCATTTATAATCACATCCCCAGTGTTGGGGGTTGGTTCGCGCTCCTTCCTTCCCACAGAGAGCTCCGGGACCTCAGAATGTCACCTAAACCAGAGCAGGGGCACAGAGGTGGGTCTGGCCACGCAATGGTCCTGGGCGAGGTGCGGGTCACCCACGCAGCCCCAGGACGGCTGCACAGGGTGGGGCCCGTGGACCCCAAGCTCGTGGCTCTCAGTGCCCAGGTCGCTCCCCAACCTCAGGGTCCCGGGCCAGGCCCAGGGGTTACGTGAAGTCGGGGTACAGACCCACCCAGTGCATCGTTTTACCTTGAAGACTTGAAAATTTTTAATTCCATTTTAACTTTTGTAACCAAACATCCCTACGTAGGCAATGAATGTGGAATCAGTACGTAGCAACATGGAAAGTTCAGTGACATTGAAGATCCTGGAATTCCCTTTGTGGTTCCTCGGAAACCAGTCTTACTAGTATCCATGAGGCTGCCTGTTCGATCCCTGGCCTCGCTCAGTGGGTTAAGGATGTGGCGTTGCCGTGAGCTGTGGTCTAGATTGCTGAGGCAGCTCGGAGCTAGCATTGCTGTGGCTGCGGTGCAGGCCGGCGGCTGCAGCTTCGATTAGAACCCTAGCCTGGGAACCTTCATATGCTCGGTTCGGCCCTAATAAATGGACCCCCAAATAAAAGGAGGCTCCCAAAGAATTCTGGTTTATGCAGAACAGAGAGAGAGAGATGTGTAGATGGATTTACTGTATTTAATATAAAAACGTACAACTTAAAAATTTTTATGTATCAGTAAAAAATACTAATAGGGAGTTCTGTGGTGGCTCAGTAGGTTACGGATGTGGCATTGTCACTGCGGCGGCCAGGGTCACTGCTGTAGAGCGGGTTTGATCTCTGGCCTGGGAACTTCCACACGCTCCTGGCGGGGCCAAAAAACAAAAAGAATTAAAAAAATAAAAAGAAAAAGATAATGTTGAATACTGAAACATTAATTAATAAAAGCATAACGTAAGAATACTAAGAGATCTAATACATTGCTGTGAGAATGTAAATGCTTTATAGCCCCCTATGGAAATCAGCCTGGCAGCATCTTATATAATGAGACATACACCGATTACACACCCAGCCATTCCACTCCTAGGTGTTTACTGTGAAATGAAAACATACATGGAAAAAAATGTAGGGGTATTATTCACATTCTGCGTTATTCACAACAGCCTCAAATGGAAAGAGAACCAAATCTCTAGCAACTGGCAAACAGATCAAGAAATCGTGGCACTTCCGATGCAACTCAGCAATGAAAATGAATGTAACATTCATTCGCTCATTCATTCATTCGTTCACTAACATAAATGAATCCCCAAAGGTCATGT
Source organism: Catagonus wagneri (assembly GCA_004024745.2). NCBI lineage: Eukaryota > Metazoa > Chordata > Mammalia > Artiodactyla > Tayassuidae > Catagonus > Catagonus wagneri. Next base: position 1,676,845 of record PVHT021183544.1, read on the forward strand.
CTGTAATATACAGAGAAGCCCTAAATCTGAGGATAATTCAAGCAAAACCGGAGAAACAAGCCAAGGAACAGTCAAAATTCACAGAACAATTAATGCAAATGGTCCCTAATCAGATGGAGATGCTCAGCCTCATAGACATTTGAGAATCACAAATTAAAATAGGGGCAGGCAAGTCTTCGGAGTAAGAGACCAGCTAATAAATTCAAGGGGAATGATAGAGGTTTTGGTTTGCTTTTTAGGACCACACTGATGGCATATGGAGGTTCCCAGGCTAGGGGTCAAATTGGAGCTACAGCTGACAGCCTACACCACAGCCTCAGCAATGCAGGATCTGAACTGCCTCTGCTCATGGCAACGGCGGATTCTTAACCCACTGGGTGGGGCCGGGGATTGAACCCACATCCTTGTGGATGCTGGTCAGGTTTGTTTCCTCAAAAACGAGGAAGGGCAGGAACTCCATGAGTGGAAAGACAATTTATACAGCACAGATGCACCAGCTTTTTGGATGTGAGTTTGAACAAAGAGACATTTTGAGAGAAGAAGTTATAAAAGCTGAAGTGGCTTACACGGTATCGAGGTAATTTTTAGGAGGGACGACTTGATGGGGTTTACCTCGAAGGATTTAAGGAATCCTTTTCTGGAAGAGACACATGTCGGATTATTTCCAGGGGAATCCGAAAATGCCCGGGATTTGCTTTAAGATATTAAAAACAAAAACGGGGTAATAGGTGTGATGCGTATAACAAAACTGGCCAAATATTCGACGCTTTTGGGCTTGGAGAGAGGGACGTGGAGCTTCACCGTCCTGTTCTCCTCACTCCCTTGAGGCTTCAGCTTTTCCAGAGCAGACAGCTCTATGGACACTCCTGTGCTTTGCCCCAGGCGGCGGGAGGATAGGATGGGATCGTGCTGCCCTCTCGTGGCGAATGGAGAGACTGCAGCCAAGACTCTGCAAACTTGAGTGGGAATCTCGCCGACGCAATAAGCCAGATTCCCAGCAGAGGGCGCGGGTGGGCCAGGGAACAGGAGATGCTTTTGCTTAAACTTTCTTTTGCTTTTATTGCTTAAATTTTCTTTTTTTTAAATAATTCTTTTTTTTCTTTCTTTTTCTTTTTTGGCCACCCCTCAACATATAGAGTTCTCGGGCCACAGATCAGATCCGAGCCACAGTTGCCTCCAGGCAGGATTCTTATCCCACTGCTCAGGGCAGTGACGGAACCTGTGTCCCAGCACCCCCTAAGGGTCCCCTGGCACGCCCCGCCCTGGGGACGGAGGGCAGCTCACTCCTTACCCTAAAGGTGGCCTGTCCATGGGGCTGGTGGAGGCACCAGGAACAGCCCAGGGGCCCTGCTCTGAGGACACGCTGGTCCCTTTGTGCCCAGATGGGCAGACTCCAGGCCAGACGGTGCCTGGATCCAGGGCAGCTCATGTCTCTGTCTGCCTGTGACCACTCTGGGTACCGGGTTCCTCTCCCAGGGGACGGTGGGGTCTCCACCTTCAGTGTGGCTGTAACATTGAAGGCTGAGGTGTGTGCAGGAGGTGGAAGCTCATTTATAATCACACCCCCACGGTGTTAGGGTTTGGTTCGCGCTCCTTCCTTCCCACAGAGAGCTCCGGGGCCTCAGAAAGTCACCTAAACCAGAGCAGGGGCACAGAGGTGGGTCTGGCCACGCAATGGTCCTGGGCGAGGTGCAGGTCACCCACGCAGCCCCAGGACGGCCGCACAGGGTGGGGACCACAGACTCTGAGCTCGTGGCTCTCAGTGCCCAGTTCACTCCCCAACCTCAGAGTCCCAGGCCAGGCCCAGGGGTTATGTGAAGTCGGTGCATTATTTTACCTGACGATTGGAAAATTTTTAATTTCATTTCAGCTTTTAAATTTTGTAACCAAACATCCCTACATAGGCAATGAATGTGGAATCAGTATGTAGCAACATGGAAAGTTCAGTGACTCTGAGGATCCTGGAGTTACTGTTGTGGCTCAGCGGAAACGAATCTGACTAGTATCATGAGGTTGCAGGTTCGATCCCTGGCCTCACTCAGTGGGTTAGGGATCCAGCGTTGCCATGAACTGTGGTGTAGATTGCAGACGTGGCTCGGATCCTGCATTGCTGTGCCTGTGGTGTAGGCCAGCAGCTATCGCTCCGATTAGACCCCTAGCCTGGGAACCTCCATATGCCCTGAGTGCGGCCCTAGAAAAGACAAAGAAATTAATAATAATAATAATAATAATAATAATAATAATAATAAATAAAATGCCTTGGGATGTGTGTTCTACCAACTCTATAACTGCATTTGCCTTAACGTTGAAAGTGTCCATTTCGAATACACTTCTGTAAGAGAGTGGGGTGGCAGTGTTTAGGCTGAAAACTTTGCATTTGTAGTGATTTGGGGCTCATTCCATAACCTTTTGGTTCTGTGGTTCATGCCAGCTATTATTTCAGTAAACAAAGGATGTGGAGGCCATCCAGCCATCAGCCCTGCAGCAGCCCTGCTCGCGCTCCCTGATTCAGGATGGAGCAAAGGAGGCGACTGGCCCTGGATGGGTAAGGTGCAAATCAAAGGAAGGGTTTCAAGAAGACCAAATTCTTGCATCTTTGCATCCATAGAAAGGTGCTAAATTCATGAACTTGAGATATCTGGTTTTCTTTAATGAACAGTAATCTTTTGATGCTCTGACTACCTGGTTTTTGTTGCAACCCCTCCCCCCGCCCCCCGTGGATCCTGGCCCCTCCCTAACCTCTGCAGAACAGACCCTCAGAGTTTTCTGAGAGGCTGCCTCCAGAGCTCGATTCCTCAGCAAGTTTGCCTAATAAAACATAATTCTCAACTTTTTAGGTTGTGCATTTTTTTCGACTGGCGGTGGCTTTCCACAGCCCAAATATAACAGAGAACGAACCTGACCCCATATTGCATCTGTTCCTTTAGCTCTCACTTGTGGGCACTGTTGCCTGTGCTTAGTTAGGCTGGCCCTGCATCTTTTGTAACAGAATGTTACCTATAGCCTGAAATTCTCCAGGCTCTCCTCCCAGAGGTAGGCATTTTTCATTCCTATGAAAATAAAAAGTTGCAGAACAGAGAACATTTGTCTTGTTGGAAGTTTACAAGACCACTGTCCAGACCAATATTGTAGACAGCCGCAAGAACAAAGGATTCCGGGACCAAGAAGTTTGCAGCAACCAGCCATACACCCCCCCGCCCCCCGCTTTAGCCTAAAAGAAGCCCGGACTCGATAACTCAGATAAGATGGCTCTTTGGGACACGAGTCCACCAACTTCTTGGTCTGATGGCTTTCTGAACCAAGTCCCTGTCCCTTGCCCCAACAACTTATCCCTCGATTTACTGGCCAGTCATGCAGCAAGCAATACGAGCTTGGACTCGGTAACATAAGCAGAAGCAGATCCCCTCGGTACTGGCTATTTTTAAAGCTGCCTGGCTGGTTGTAAGGACCAGCCAACACAGGCAACGGTGTGCCCAAATAATGGAATTGAAAAGGCAAATAACAGCGATGCTATGAACAATTAAAACATAAAAAAGCTGGATCATTAAGCCACTGGGCTGCAGGGGGAACTCCTGAATTTATTAACATATGTGTGATGGGCTGAATAATGCCTAACGGCCCTCCAAACATACACACATCCTAATCCTGGTCGCCTGTGGCTGTGACCGCATGTAGAAGAAGCATCTTGGCAAATGCAATTAAGTTAATCTTTTTTATTTAAAAATTTAAAAAAAATTTTTTAGGGCCATACCCTTGGCATACGGAGGCTCCCAGGCTAGGGGCTGAATCAGCACTGTAGCCGCCAGCCTACATCACAGCCTCAGCAACGTCAGATCCGAGCCACGTCTGCGACCTTCACCACAGCTCACGGCAATGCTGGATACTTAACCCACTGAGCGAGGCCAGGGATCGAACCTGCGTCCTCATGATTGCTAGTCAGATTTGTTTCCCCTGAGCCATGACAGGAACTCCTGATTAAGCTGAACTTGAGAGGGGGAGATTAGCCTGGATTATGCAGGTGGGCTCCAAACACAGCCACGTGTGTCTTTATAAGACGAAGGCAGAGGAAGGTTTGGTCCACACAGGGGAGAAGGGGACATGAAGACAGAGCAAAGAGAGATTTGAAGATGCTGGAAGACTGGAGTGACGGGGGTGGGGGTGGGGGGGCACCAGCCCAGGGAAGCAGGAACCGGAGAGGCAGGAACAGACTCTCCTTCCCGCCTGCAGAGGGACGCAGCCTCGCCCACACCAGGTCGGACTTCGGGCCTCCAGGACAGGAGAATCAATTTCTGCTGTTTTAAACACCCCCCGCCCCAGCTTTGTGGTGCTGGTGATGGCAGCTGCCAGACCTCATACCGTGTGTAAAGCCTTCAATGGGGGGCTGCCTCTCAATCTTGACAGTCTTGGCACTGGGGGTGGGTACAGTGTGGGGGCCATCGTAGGCACTGTGGGATTTCAGCACCCAGGAGCTGGGACAGCGCCCAGCCTCTGTGAGCACAGGGACGCCCCTGGGCTTCATTTCCTTTCTTTTTTCTTTTCTTTCTTTTTCTTTTTCTTTCTCTCTTTCTTTTTCCTTCTTTCCTTCCTTCCTTTCCTTCTTTGTCTTTTCCTTTTCTTCCCTTTTCTGTTCAGGGCTGCACGTGTGGCATATGGAGGCTCCCAGGCTAGGGGTTGAATTGGAGCTGCAGCTGCTGGCCAATGTCACAGCCACAGCAACGCGAGATCCAAGCTAAGCTGCATCCTTAACCCACTGAGCGAGGCCAGCGGTTGAACCTGCATCCTCATGGATACTAGTCGGGTGAGTAAACCGCTGAGCCGCAGTGGGAACTCCTGGGCTTCTTTTTCATTTTAAGTTCTGCTGGTAGACCCTTTCCCCGTCTTCGCCCAAGACTCCCTGGGTCTGAAGACACCAAAGGGTCCCCACGACTGGGGACGTGGCAGGAGCGTGGCGGGGGAGAGACAGCAAAGGGCTCTGGAGGCAAACCCTTCAGTTTTCCCTGGGAATGCTTTTGTTCTCCCCAAGAAAAGTGTATTCGAATCTGGTGTTTGACACGATGTTACCACGTAGTTGCCCTCGGGTGAAAAGAATTTATTTAAATCCTCGAGTAAATTCCCATCTAGAGGCTGAAGGGCTGCAGCATGGGGGTTGGTGGGAGGCCTGGCTTTGAGGCCCAGAGCTGCTGCCTCGACGACTGAGGTCAGTCCCCCCTTGGGTACGATGGGGACACATGCCACATGCCTGCCCTGGGGGTCACTCTCGGGTAGCGGCAGGAAGGCGGCAGGTCCAAGGGCGAGGGTCAGCTCTCGTCAGCACCGAGGAAAACGCACTATTTTCATCCATTCAGACACAGGCACGGCTGCTGGGAGGTGGGAGACCCCCGAGAAATTAGTCCCGTTGGCCAGGCTCGGGGGCTGAGTAGGGCTGAGCTTGAGCCAGAAGGAGGAAGCGGTCTGTGTGCCGGCCTGGGGGCTGACACACGCCCGCCCCGGCCCAGGCCCCACGTGGGCTGAGGCCGGTGCTGTTCCAGGGGCAGGAGGAGGGTTCAGAGCTGGCTCTGCAGCGAGGAGGGGTCGCTGTGGGGCTGGAGGGAAAGTGGGAGGGAAAGCACGGGAGGAGAGTGTGCCCCGGGCCCCTCCCCAGGAGCCTCCTCTTGGGGGAGCAGGGGGCTGAATGCCCCCCCTGAGCTGTTCCCTGAGGGCTGGGCCACTTAGTCCCTGAAAGCTAGGGAGGGGTTCAGCGACATCTCTGTGCATCGGAGCAGCCGCTAGAATGAGGCCAGTCTGACCCCAGATCCCCAGGACAGGGGACACCCCAGGCCTGTGCTCATTTGGGTTCCATCCAGATTTCTGGGGGATATAATATAACTTTTGGGGGAAGCAGTGGGCCTGAGGTCAAAGCTCCGGATGGAGGAGCAGGTCAGGACCGGTGACTACGACAATGACCCCTGGTGAGAGCTGCCGGGAGCAGGGTGTTGACTAAGATGCATCTTGCTGGCTCCCGGAGGAGGAGGGAGATGCTCGGTTGGGCCCAGGTGGTGGAGCAGTGCCTTTGGTCCAGACCCGACGGCCCGCGGCCCGCTGCCTGCTCAGCCCCCGGCCCCGCGGCGGCAAACGCTGCCGGAGTGCGTGCGTTCTGCCAGGCACCTGACAGGCAGCCAAGCCTGCAGGACGCGGGTGGGAAGGCAGCCCCCCGCCTTCCCTCCACGTGAGGACGAAGGAGAGGAGAAAACGGCAGCGACTCTACTATCAGAAACCGTGCAGAACAGTCACGCTTCCGCGAGATCGCTGCGCTTCGCATCGCGGGCGCCGTGGGGCGCGGGGGTGGTTGTTTCCGGAGGCTGCGGCAGGCAGCGCAGCGCAGCGAAGCCTCGCGAAGTCCTCCCGAGCTGAGCGAATGGAACTCGCTGCTCCCCCGCTGAGATCTGGCGGGACAGCATGACAGCGTTCAATTGCCTTCGTTGTTTTTCCCCTTCGAGCTTTAAAATTAAAGGACGTCAGCTTTTACTCCCTAATATGGGGCATGTTTCTGAGAGTATAAAATAGTGGCTTTTTTTTTTTTTAATTTTCAAAGTTTCCGGTGAGAAGACGTACCAGTTTGTCCTGCGGCTTTATGCCACCCCAGCCGGGGCTGAGTAACCCCGGGGTCAGAGGCTTTTGTCTGCAAAGCGCAGGCTCTCGGCCAGGCCCGTGATGGGCGGGGCGGCTGGGCTTGTGACCTGGGTTCCTGCCTGCGTCCCGCGGGCCGCCTGCGAGCCGCACCCTCGACTTCATTCCCGGTGCTTCACTTTCTCAGCCACCTTTGGAGCTGATGCCCACAGGGAGCTTCCAGACCTCCCTCTGGACGCAGTCGGGCTGTGAACCAACAGCAGCGGATGGATTAAAATAAGAGCTGGTTTTGGTTTTCTTTCGTTTTTTCTTTTTGGCCGCCGCGCGGCATAAGGAGCTATTTGTTGGAGGAACCGTGGGTGCAGGGAGGGCGTGAGGGCTTCTCACCGGCTCCCCAGCTAAGCCGCGGGCACTCACTGGAGGGTGTCCAACCCCGTTTGAGAGAAGAACCTGACATCGGAGAGGTTATTTCATTTCCGTGAGATCGTGCTGCCGGTGGACTTGCACTTGATCCGGACAACCCTGCCAGCAGGTCAGACGGGGACCAGGGTAGAAATCTGTTTGCTGAGTAGGTGGGGAGGCCAACAGGCTGAGTCTGCGGGTAGCACGTGACGGGGAGGATGGCGGGTGTTCTCAGGCCCCCGTGATCGATTAGTGATGTCTGCCAAGAGCAGGTGCGGAGGGGGCGGCGTCCTTCTCCTTTGTCAGCCACAGGGCTCTAAATAGACTCAGGGTATCCAATAAACTCAGCCAAGGGAGCCCCTGGGGAAGAGGTTGAATTAACACCCTCAACCTTGACTCAGGGCCACTGTGTTTCTTTTTCTTGGATAACAGATTTGCTTTATCCTAAAGGATACCTGTCAGCCCCGTTTGTGAGTTCCTCATATGAGTTCTGCAGACTCTGGAGATGTGTGATCAAACTCTAGGGTGTGTTCCGTAATAGGTGCTGTCACTTTCAGGTTTCTATTCAGTAGTAATCTTTTAACATTAAAAAAAAAAGTTGAAAGCGATCTGCTCTGTTGAATTATTCATTTACATTTGAAAGGCATTCTCCATCCTCCAAACCTTGAGATTCTTACATCACTAGATTTCAGCCTGAGGTCTTAAGACACAGGGAAAGCTCAGTGTAACTTCTTTGCCTCTAAGAGAAAACTGGCTTGAGTTTCGAGAGTACTGATGGCACTGATCAAATTTCACCATAGTGACTGAAAGACAATGGACAGCTTTGCATTTCCAGATCGTTCACGCATGTCCCAGAGGCCTGAGGGAGAAAAACCAGATTGCCCCAGGAGGTCTGGGATGGGGTGTGTGTTGGGGGGGGCAATCTGACATGGTGGGATTTCCATTACTTCTTCAAAATGCACTTAGAGTTTGTATTCCACTAAACAACGCACTGCATTTCTTTCCATGGAAAAATGTTCATGTGTTTTATAAGACTTCATATAAGTTCTCGATAAAATCAAGGCAGCAGCGTATGTACAGGTGTACGAGAACTGGTTAGGGAGATGCACGTCAGGGTGCCAAATCCCGGCTCTGCTTTTCATCAGTTCTTTAACGCCATAAGAAAGCACCCTTAACTTCTTGTGCCTCAGTCTACCCACATGGGCCTTATCAGGATGATAGTTGAATCTATCGCAGGACTGTTGTTTAGGACTGAAAGATACATCCGTGTCACATACGTGGAATTGTGCCGGACAGAGTAAGCACAGTGCATTCTGGAAAGATACCACAGCATCCCACGGCTCCCCCAGCCCTTGGCATGTGGCTTGTGCCCCTTGCAGGATAAACCTCCGTTGGACAAGAATGAGTTTAGAAACAAATTGGGGGTCCCTTCTAGCAAGTATATATTTCTCATTCCTGGTTTGCTTCATTTTAAATTTTCTTTAACACCTGCTTCCAATTTTTGTTTTGTTGCTCTGTTTTACTTTTCTGTGTGATCGCCCTAAGCCAGCTTTGAAACCGTGATGCCTTTAGCTTTCCTGACAGCACTGTGAGGCTGGGCCATCCACTCCGTCACAGCCTCAAGACCACAGTCTCAGGTAGAAATTACAGCCCCGATCCACGCGCCCAAAGGCTTTACATAATCTACCCTCAAACACACAACGGGTAAGCAGTAGAGATGAAAACAAGAGCAGAGGGAAAAAACTCATTCGTTCATTGGTTCACAATGAAGACACAACACGGCACAGGTACAAGGAAAGTGAGAGCACAGATATCCACGTTACGAGCGAAAAAGAGAACATTTTTGTCATAGACATTAAGACGATGAGAGGCTGGTCTCAAAAACTGCATGCCAAGAAGCCTGAACAAAATTTCTTAAATAGCCACACATTATTAAAATTGATGCAAGACGAATACAAAATCTGCATGAGCAGCCCGGGCCTCACCCAAGAGCAATGACATCAGATCCTCGGCGGGGGGGGTCTGTTCCCGGGAGAGCATCAGGGGCCAGAGGGCAGCCATTCTGCCAGGTAAGAGGCTGGACACCACAGGCTTGCAACTAGGGTGACCAGCTTGCAAGGGGCTTTCAGGCTTGAACTAGGGGCCATGTACTAGAAACTCTCTGGTCCCAGGCGAACCAGGATGGTTGGTCACACCCCTGGGGGGTGGGGAGGGATTAAAATAACAGTGACAAGACCAAGGATGGGCCCTAAGGAGGATGCCCCAGTATGACCCCACGTTAACTAGCTTACGAAAGCGAAGACCTTATTTCCAAACAAGCCCACCTTCACAGGACCACCACTTTGGAGGGGACACAATTCAATCCACGGCCGTGCTCACTGGTCCAAGGGCCACTGGAGCATCCGGACTTCAGAGGCTCCCAGGTGAGTTCGCATGCAGCTGGGGACACACCTGGCTCTCCTGAGAGTGGTCAAGGCCACAGCAGGGCGTCTGCAGATCTCAGCACCAAACCTCTCCTGCGCTGGGCAGAGGGACCTGCCCGGAGCCTGCACCTTGCATGCTTTTGTTTCCGTTTCAAAATTCATGAGTATTTCATGCTTACAGACCATGCATCTTTCAACAAATTGTGGTAGAGCGTATACCTAAGGTAAAATTTACCATTTTAACCATCACATGGGTGCAGCTTGGTGGAATTAAGTGCATTCACATCGCTGTGCAACCACCACCACCACCCGTCTGCAGAACTTTTTCGTCTCCCCAAACCGAAAGTGTCCCCAGCAGACAATAATCCTTTGCTTCTCCCTGCCTCCAGCCCAGACGCACACCCCGACTACCCTAGGGGACCTCCTATAAGCGGTATTTGTCTTTTTGTGACTGGCTTATGTCACTTGGCCTGATGTCCACAAGACTGCATCTTTTAATATAGACTTTTCACATCCAGATTCCTAATGGAAATGTGCCTAGGGTTATTCTGCGGCTACATAACCCACCCTCCCCCCCCACGGATCCGGAGTTAGGGCCCTGGAGGTGCGGGCTCAGAGCCTGGCATGTGGCGCAGGATCCTGGGCACAAGTGGGGACCGACGGGACTTGCCCAGCGCCATCACCAGCCTGGGCCTGTTTCCTGTCCCAGCTCTGTGCTCCTCACCTGGGCGGCCCCCTTCTTTCTGCTCCAAACCGTGGTCCCGGTTCTCCTACTTTAACTTAGGAGCCGTTGTCGGGCCTTTTGGAAAGGAAAGAGGTGTGTGTGTCTAAAGCCATTACAATGGGGATTGGATGAAAACATGAGCCCAGTGTGACCGAGGCCTGCGGGTCCCACGCGACAAACATCACGCCCCTCCCTGCTCCATCCCGCGCCAAAGGCAAGGCCAAGGTTTATTACTCTCATTTGATGGAGGCCCCAGAGGCTAATTAATTTTCACAAGGTCACACCGCCAGGTTAAGATGAATCGTCCCGGTCACATCCAGGTGGAAAGACACAGGCGTCACCCGGGTTTGGGTGGTAAATCGTTTGCCCCCCACCTGTCAACTGGCATCCACGGCTCCCGCCACCTGGGGTGCAGGGAGCTGGGGCTGTGTCCTGCATCCAGGCCCCGGGGGAAGATGGCTCTAATGCTGGGTGGGGGCAGGGCAGGACATGGCACCTAATAGAGGGCTAGCCATCCTGCTGTGTCCCAAACGGGCGTTTCTGGAAGAAGCTGGCTGAATAAAGACTCCCCCAAATGTCCCCATCCTGACCCCTGGAACTGGTGAATTTTTTCCCTTACGTGGCAAGAGGGGCTTTGCTCATGTGATTGAATTAATGATCTCGAGACGCAGAGGTTAACCTGGATTATGCAGGTGGCCCTGAGGAATCAGGAAAGTTCCGCATCAGGGGAGCAGGAGGGACTGAATCAGAAAGAGATGCTGGAAGATGCTCTGAGGGTGGGAGGAAGCACCAGGCGCTACTCAATGAAGACAGTACCAGATGCTCGAAAAGGCAAAGAATGGATTCTGCCCTAAAGCTTCTGGAAAGAAAGCACCCATGATTTCAGCCCAGGGGGACTTGTTTGAGGACCTGTGACTTGCAGAACGTTAAAGGGAGGCATTTGTTGTCTGACATCACTAAGGCTGCAATTGGTTACGGCAGCCGGAGAAATATAACCATGGGACACGGACCGTTCCAGGCTGAAACCAGCGAAGCCCCGGCACCCAAGGACCCCTTAAACCCCAAGGACTTTCCGTTAGCTGAGACTGACCTAGAAAGGCAACCACTATCCTTCCAGAACATCACCCAAATTTCTCCTATACCTTCTTAGAGCCACCGGCAGGTGAGGGCTGTCTGTGAACTCTAGGGGTGGGGGGAACGGGACCTGTCCATCCCATGCTGGCAAATGCTTAACAACTGGCCTTCCAGAAAATGAAACTCCAGGAACATGTATAGAACGTTATGTTTATGTTTGTTACACATTTTACTGACATAAAGGGTGTGTAGCGAACAACCCACAAATAATAAGTTACAAGGCTCCGCTGTAAAGTCCATACCACTCTCACGTCAGTATATCTTGTGTTTCTAGCAAAATCCATCATCTGCTTTCAAAGCACTGTTGCCAACAATAGAGGCACCTTAGGAAGCGGGGAAGGAGTGCTTGAGTGACACCTGATTCAGGGAAGAATTCCACTCACATCATTGACAATTATAGTTCCCACCTGAATGTTGGTTGATATTTTCATTTCTGGTAAATAGTAACACAAAAGTGAAATAACAAGACAGATGTCAAAACTTCACTCACTCGACAACCGGGTAACCTCCTCGAGGAGTGAGATAACAGTTTTCAAATACTGATAGGATATTTCCCAAGTGGTTTTGCGCTGTTCGCGGCAAACCAGCTACAGATATGATGCATATTTAAGGCTAATTTGCATATTAACATTTTCCTATCACTTTCTGAAGTCTAGACACTCAACAAAACCACATAACAAGGGCTGACTTCCGCAGTGTAAATATTTCCACCACAGATGATTTCAGGCTATAAAGTGACATTTTTGAAAGAGAGTTGGGGAGTCCCCGTCGTGGCTCAGTGGTAATGAGGTTGTGGGTGGCATACATGAGGATGGGGGTTCGATCCCTGGCCTCGCTCAGTGGGTTAAGGACCTGGCATTGCCATGAGTTATGGTGTAGGTCGCAGACGTGGCTCGGATCCCGCATTGCTGTGGCTGTGGTGTAGGCCAGCGGCTACAGCTCCTGTTAGACCCCTAGCCTGGGAACCTCCATATGCCACGGGTGTGACCCTAGAAAGACAAAAAGACCAACAACAACAACAAAAAGAGTTGGGCAGAGATGTGTAACTTCACACATGGTTTCTATGGTACAGATGCAACAAACACACAACCCGCAGACACAGATGGTCATAAAGTGCAGTCAGAGAGGAAGTGATGGTTTTCAAGCTATTATTTGCTTTTTTTTATATATAGTTGATTGAATTTGAAGTGTGACATTTTAACTTTTTTTTTTGTCTTTTTGCCTTTTCTACGGTCACACCTGCAGCACATGGAGGTTCCCAGGCTAGGGGTCTAACAGGAGCTGTAGCCGCCGGCCTACACCACAGCCACAGCAACGCGGGATCCGAGCCACGTCTGCAACCTACACCACAGCTCATGGCAACGCCGGATCCTTAACCCACTGAGCGAGGCCAGGGATTGAACCTGCAACCTTATAGTTCCTAGTCAGATTTGTTAACCACTGAGCCACGACGGGAACTCCTTGACTTTTTAATAATGCTGACAAGCAGCACAGGAAATTCCTGAAAACTGGATAAGATTTTACTAAGCAGCTCTAGTAAAAAGCCAGGCAAAGCAACCTTGAAGGGTTTGATTTATCCACCATTTCTTCTTTTTCCTTCCAACTTATTGAGGTCTAACTGACAAATAAAATTGTAAGATATTTAAAGTGTACATCATGATGTTTTGATATATGTTTTTATCAAACTGAAAGGATCCTTCCCATCTGGTACTAGCATCCACAACAGCATATATATCATATATTTATTTCTGTGTATGTGAGAACATTTATTTTATTGTTTTTAAATGATTTTTATTTTTTCCATTCTAGCTGGTCTACAGTGTTCTGTCAGTTTTCTACTGTACAGCAAAGTGACCCAGTCACATGTACATATACACATTTTTTTCTCACATTATCCTTCATCACGCTCCATCATAAGACACTAGATATAGCCCCCTGTGCTATACAGCAGGATCTCATTGCTTATCCACTCCAAAAGCAATAGTTTACATCTATTAATCCCAGACTCCCAGTCCATCCCACTCCCCCCCCTCCCCCGGCAACCACAAGTCTGTTCTCCAAGTCCATGCATTTCTTTTCTGTGGAAAGGTTCATTTGTGCTGTATATTAGATTCCAGATATGTGATATCATATGGTATTTGTCTTTCTCTTTCTGACTTATTTCACTTAGTATGAGAGTCTCTAGTTCCACCCATGTTGCTGCAAATGGCATTATTTTGTTCTTTTTTATGGCTGGGTAGTATTCCATTGTGTATATATACCCCATCTTCTTATTCCATTCCTCTGTCAATGGACATCTAGGTTGTTTCCATGTCTTGGCTGTTGTGAATAGTGCTGCAATGAACATATGGGTACATGTGTCTTTTTTAAGGAAAGTTTTGTCCGGATATATGCCCAAGACTGAGACTGCTGGGTGATATGGTAGTTCTATATTTAGTTTTCTGAGGTACCTCCATACTGTTTTCCATAGTGGCTGTACCAATTTACATTCCCACCAACAGTGCAGGAGGGTTCCCTTTTCTCCACACCCTCTTCAGTACGTGTTATTTGTGGACTTATAAATGATGGCCATTCTGACTGGTGTGAGGTGGTATCTCATGGTAGTTTTGATTTGCATTTCTCTAATAATCAGTGATATCGAGCATGTTTTCATGTGCTTGTTGGTCATCTGTACATCTCCTTTGGAGAAAGGTCTATCCAGGTCTTTTGCCCATTTTTTCAATAGGGTTGTTTGTTTTTTTGCTGTTGAGTTGTATAAGTTGTTCGTATATTTTAGAGATTAAGCCCATGTCAGTTACATAATTTGAAACTATTTTCTTCCATTCCATAGGTTGTCTTTTTTTTTTTTTATGGTTTCCTCTGCTGTGCAAGAACTTGTCAGTTTGATTAGATCCCACTGGTTTATTTTTGCTTTTATTTCTGTTGCCTTGGGAAACTGACCCGAGAAAACATTTGTAAGTTTGATATCAGAGAATGTTTTGCTTATATTATCTTCTAGGAATTTGATGGTATCTTATCTTACATTTCAGTCTTTAAGCCATTATGAGTTTATTTTTGTGCATGGTGTGAGGGTGTGTCCCAGTTTCATTGATTTACATGGGGCTGTCCAGTTTTCCCAGCACCACTTGCTGAAAAGACTTTTTTCCCCATTTTTTATTCTTGCCTCCTTTGTCAAAGATTAATTGACTGTAGGTGTTTGGGTTTATTTCTGGGTTCTCTATTCATTCTATTGGTCTGTATGTCTGTTTTGGTACCAGTACCACACTGTCTTAATTTCTGTAGCTTTGTTATATTGTCTGAAGTCTGAGAGAATTATGCCTCCTGCTTGGTTTTTTGTTCTTCAGGATTGCTTTGGCAATTCTGGGTCTTTTGTGGTTCCAAATAAATTTTTGGATTATTTGTTCTAGTTCTGTGAAAAATGTCATGGGTACTTTGATAGGGATTGCATTGAATCTGTAGATTTTTTGGGGGGTAGTATGGCCATTTTTTACAATATTAATTTTTCCAGCCCAGGAGTATGGGATATCTTTCCATTTCTTTGAATTCTCTTTAATTTCCTTGATTAATGTTTTAGAGTTCTCAGCATATAAGTCTTTCACCTCCTTGGTCAGGTTTATTCCAGGTACTTACTTTTTATGGGTGTGATTTTAAAAGTTACTGTATTTTTGTATTCTTTTCTAATATTTCGTTATTAGTATACAGAAATGCAACCAATTTCTGAATGCTAATCTTACATCCTGCTACTTTGCTGAGTTTATTGATCAGCTGAGTAGTTTTTGTGTGGAGTCCTTAGGGTTTTCTATATATAGTATCATGTCATCTGCATAAAGTGACAATTTTACCTTTCCTCTTCCAATTTGGATACCTTTTATTTCTTTTGTCCTTTTGCTGTGGCTAGGACCTCCAATACTATGTTGAATACAAGTGGTAAGAGTGGACATCCTTGTCTTGTTCCAGTTTTAGTGGGAAGGCTTTCAGCTTTTCTCCATTGAGTATTATATTTGTTGTGGGTTTGTCATAAACGGCTTTTATTATGTTAAGGTATGTTCCCTCTATACCTACTTTGGTAAGAGTTTTTATCGTGAATGATGCTGGATTTTCTCAAATGCTTTTTCTGCTTCTATTGAGATGACCATGTGATTTTTGACTTTTCTTTTGTAATGTGGTGTATGACATTAATTGATTTGTTAATGTTGAACCATCCTTGTGAACCTGGGATGAATCTCACTTGTTTATGATGTGTGATATTTTTTATATATTGTCAGATTCGGTTGGCTAAAATTTTATTGAGAATTAATTTATTTTCTGTTTTTTTAGGGCTGTACCTGTGGCATATGGAGTTTCCCAGGCAAGGGGTCAAATCGGAACTACATCTCCCAGCCTATGTCACAGCCACTGCAAGGCGGGATCTGAGCCTGGTCTGTGACTTACACCACAGTTCACAGCAACGGTGGATACTTAACCATCTGAGTGAGGCCAGGGATCAAACCCGCGTCCTCATAGATTCTAGTTGGGCTCATTACCACTGAGCCAAAATGGGAACTTCCAAGAACGTTTAAATTCTACCCTCTTAGCATGTTTCAGTTAAAGAACACAGTACTTTCAACTAAAGTCACCACGTTCTACATTAGAAGCTCAGGCCTTGTTCATCTTACAGCTGACAGCTGGTACCCTTTTACACACCTCTCCTTATTTCTCCCATCCCAAGCTCCTGACAGCCACTCTCACTGTTTCTTTATAGAGCACCTTGTATGGCCTTAAAATGCATTTAAGGTTTGTAATGATTTGATGATAAAATCATCTGTCTTAATATAAAGACTCTTTTTCCAAATCTTCAGCGAAATTAAATCTTAATAAAATTGAGTAGTAGAGTGTCATGGGAAAAAATAGTATTCTAAGCTGTAAAAATTAGAATAGATCCATGACAATGAGATAGCACTTCACACCCATTAGGGTGGCTCTCATCAAACACAAACAGAAAATAAGTGTTGATGAGGACGTGAAAAATTTGGAATCTTTGTGCATTGCTAATGGGTATGTAAAATGGTGCAGTCACTGTGGCAAATAATACAGTAATTCGTCAAAATACACAGAGAATGATCATGTGGTCCAGAAATTTCACTTTTGGTGTATACCCAAAAGAAGTGAAAGCAAGGGCTCAAGGAGGTATTTGTACCTCCATGTCCATAGCATGCAGCTTCTTCCCTCCCTCTCTTCTTTCTTTCCTTGCTTTGCTCACGGCGTATGGAAATCCCAGGACCAGAGACTGAAACTATGCCACAGCAGCAACCCGAGCTGCTGCAGTGACAACGCCAGATCCTTAGCCCACTTGTCACAAGGGAACTCCACCATAGCAGCATCTTTCACAACAGCCAAAAGGGGAAAGCAACCCACCTCCCTATGGACGGATGGATAAACAAAAGGTGGTATACACGCACGCACTGGAATATTATTCCGCCTTTATGAGGAAGGAAATTCTGACATATGCTACAATATGGATGAACCTTGAAGTCATTATGCTAAGCTGAATAAGCCAGTCACAAAAGGCCAAGTACTGTATGATTCTACTTTAGGAGGATCTTAGAGGAGTCAAGTTCATAGAGACAGAAGAAGACTGGTGGTTGCCTGGGGCTGAAGGGAGGGGGAATGGTGAGTCCTTTTATGGGGATAGAGCTTCAGTTTGTGAAGATGAAAAAGTTCTGGAGATGGATAGCGGTGATGGTTGCACAATAATGTGAATGTACTTAATGTAACAGAACCATTCACTTAAAAATGTATAGTTCTAGTGCCATAGAAGTATACATTTAAAATGGTGAAAATGCTAAATTTATGTTATGTATATTCTGGCACAATGAAAAAATTAAGTTTAGCTCAAAGAAAGTAGATAGGAGAAAATAAACAGCAAGAAGAGTGGAAATTAAGAAAACAAGTCTAAATCAACACAGAAACGTCAATTAAACCAAAAGCTAGTTTTTTGAAAACAGCAATAAAACTGGTAAACCTTTAGCTCGACTGATCATGGAAAAAAGACAAGACAAAAATCATCAGTATCAGGAATGAAAGAAGAGACAAAATGTAATATTGCGCACTTCAAAATCTGTTAAGAGGGCAGATCTCATGGGACATGTTTTTACATGCACAAAAGAAAAATCAAAAACAAAGGGACACAAGGACCTTCGGGAGGTATTGATATGTCTACACCTTGATGGTGGTGCTGGTGTCACAGGTGTTCGCCTTCATCCAAACTCAACAGATTGTACATATGAAAAATGTGCAGTTCGCTGTGTATCAATTATACCTCAACAAAGCTATTAGGAGAGAGCCATGGCATCACAGATGTTGTAGGCATCAAGAGGATAAAGGGGCCCAGGACAAACAATTTTATGTCAATAAATTCGACAAGTTAGATGAAATGGATCAATTCCTTGAAAGACAAAAAGTATCAAAATGGACTTGAAGTAGACAAACAAAATAGTTCTATATCAATTAAGAAACTGAATTCATAGCTCTATATCAAATAAGAAACATTCCTCAAGGATAACAAGATGGGTGTTAGAAAGTTCCAAGGAATTAAAAAAAAAAAAAACTTCTATATTTGTTGTACTAACTGATAAGTGACTTTACCATATTTGCTTTTTATCAAAAAGTCTGCTGAAAGTTTTGATTAGGATTGCTCTGAATTAATACAAAAACCAACTGTATTTCTACACACCAGTAAACAACTGGGAAAAAAAATTTCCGATATGTTCAATAGCCTCAAAAACGATGGACTACTGAGTGGTAAATTTAACAGCGAGGATTCATGATGAGTATATTGCAAACTACCAAGCCTTGCTGAGAGAAATTCAAAAGGATCCCCTTCCACAGAGAGATATACCATGTTCATTGACTGGAAGACTATATATTTATCTGAGATTCAAAGCAACCTCAATCAAAATCCCAGCAGGCTTTTTTTTTGGGGGGGGTATTTAACAAGTTGATTCTAAAATTTATGTGGAAACACCAAAGACCTAGAATAGTCAAAACAACTTTGAAAGAGAAAACCAAAGTTGGGGGGCTTATGCTGCCTGACTTCAGAACTTTTTATAAAGCAAGGATCAGTGAGGTTTTTTATTAAGAAAGACAAACAGATCAATGGAACAGAAGAGCAAATTCAGAGATAGACTGGCACATACAAGGTCAAGTGATTTTCCATATGGCGCAAAGGGAACACCATGGGACAAGATAGCCTTTTCTAATATCAGAGCTGGATCCTTACCATACAATATACACAAAAATTACCTCAAACTTGACCAGAGACCTAACTAGATAAGCATCATACATCTAACAGAAACAGTTGAAAGTCTTTACCATTTTAGCATGGATCTTAGATATGATACAATATACACAGGATACATTTTTAATTTTAAAAATGAGGTCTAATTTATGTGTTCACCTAAAAAAAAATGAAAGTGTAAGTCAACAGAAAGACAAATACACAAATGTTCATGGCATCTTCATCCATAACAGCCCCAACTGGAAGGAGTCCAATCTCCCCTAATGGATAAGCAGATAGTCCTAATCCATACAACAGAATACTACTCAGCAATAACAAATAGAACCAGTTACAGAGACGCTCAAAACAGGAATGGATCTCAGAAGATCTTGCAAGAAGCTGGACACAGCTGTAACTAAACATTTGCTAAAACTCATCAGACTGAATACTCTCAAGGGATGATTTTCATTGTATACAAATTAATTTAAAGATGGAGATAGGAAGAGCTTCTGTGTTAGAACAGGTCTAATCAAAAAGATGTGTGGCTGGTTGGAGAGTGGATACTTGGGAGGATAAAGGGACAGCAAAGTCAGAACAGCCTGTAAGGTACTTTTAGGGGAAAAGATACAGAGCCTTTCAAATAGAAGACCAGGCTCTGAGATCAATCCCCAAAGGTACAGACTTGCCTTGTCTCCGGCCGCCCCAAGGGCCATGCTCACTTGGGCCACATCTTGATTCTCAGGAGAGTGTGTGCCCCCAGAAACTCAGCATTCAATCCAGGAGCGCGCTCAGGCAGGCTCACCACCAGCTCCTGCCAGCAGCTGGCCCTTCTCTGACCATGTTCATGGAAGGTGTGATGCTGAAATGGAGCAGGGACTAGGAAGGAACAAACAGCAAGAAGTGGTGCCCAAGCTGGCCAGTCCAAGGCGAGGAGGTAGGAGGCAGACAAAGTGTTGTTACGGTCAGACATAATCAGGTTCTGCACCTGAACGAAGGTTTACCTTTTGCCTCCTGGACACTGAAAGTGACCACGTGTCCCTCTAGTGGCTGCCAGGAAGCGTGCAGCCCTGGGTCCAGGCTCCCACATCTGGGGGCCCTTGGGGAGCTGAGCTGAGCCTCGTTCAAGACCAGGGGTGGGAGGCAGTGCCTTCATTACTCTGAATTCTTTTGCTTTGTCGATCACAATTCTGGGGAATTTTTATTAAAAAACATGGGAAATTTACCTTTTACTTGTCTAATACAGTGACATTTTAAAAAATATGTTTGATTTTCAAATTGTCACGTTAAAAGATGCCCCAGGTTGTCACATAGACCCACGCACATGGCCAGACATCCCTGAGGTCTTGGAGCCCAAGTCGGGCCCACCCAGCTCTACCTAGAGCTACTCCCGGGTCAGTTTTGAGTTCTCTTCCTGGTTCATCTCAACTCGTGCACCCACTTAGAACCTTCAGCCCGTGGCTCTGATCGAGGGGCCATCGTGAGCCTGCTTTGAAGGGGCAGGTGTGAGCCTGTGCCCAGCAACGGCCATCTGCTTAGAGTCAGCGCCCTTGACAGCGCCCTGATGGATCAGTCGGTCCGGCAGGTGCTTGGTGAAGAGCTCACTCCGTCCCCAACACCCAGAGGGGTTGTTTGGTGACTCTGACCCGACCAGGGACACACAGGCCCCCAACTATGGTGGGTTTCCATGAGGTTCCACAGCTCATTTCCTGGGACGGCCAGCACCGGGGTCCCAGCGCCCCGGCCGGCCCCGTTCCAGCCCCAGCGCCTAAGCGCTGAAGGGTCCGCCCCTCGAGCACGCAAGCGCACACGCGCGCCCCACGGCGGCCGCATTCCTTCCCAGACCCCAGAGTGACCCTAGCACCGGATCAGGACAAGGATCAGCCTCTGACGCCCCCGAGCCTCTCTCCTTCCCTTTCCTTCGGCCCTTTCAGTTTTCTCCTCTTTCTCTCGCCCACTGGTCCTGGGCCTGAGGATGGACACGGAGGCCCAGATACACAAGCTGAATTCTCAGGGGGCTCCCTGGGGACACGGTGCCGCCATGCGGGGTCCAAAGGGAGGCGGGTCGGTCAGGGAAGTACAGCAAGGGCCACCCAGCCTCGGGCGTGACATGCAACTCGACCAGAGCCGCAATGGGAAAAAAAGACAAATCAGGAAAACAAGTACTTTTTTTTTTTTGTCTGACGCCTACACATGCAGAAATTCCCGGGCCAGGGATGGAATCCACATGTCACAGCAGCCACCCAAGCTGCTTTTTTCTTTGGGACCCTAAGACTCTTGGGACTCATGACACTGCCCTCTGGTGGCCACCAGGAAGCACGCAGCCATGGCCCCCAACGTTTTCACCAGGGTCAGAGGTGACTCAGCCACAGGTGCAGCGCCAGGAGGGGACAGCAAGGGCTAGCGTGTTTCATTCAGAAATGTGAGTGATTTTTCAGACAGCACCTGAGAATGGGCTAGAGATGCAGAGGGGTCCCGCCCCAGATCTTCCAAACAGAGCCGCGGGGTGTGGCCAACGCTCTGGGTTTTTTGTTTTTTTAATTTTTAAAAATTAAAGTATTCTTGATTTACAATGTTCTGTCAATTTCTGCTGTACAGCAAAGTGACCCAGTCATACACGTACATACATTCTTTTTCTCCGATTCTATCATGTTCTATCCCAAGTGACTGGATGTAGTTCCCTGAGCTATAGCAATCCGCGTTTTAATAAGCCCTCCGGATGACTCAGACGTGTACCCAACCACAGACAGGTGACAAGGGTCAAGGGCAAAAGGTAGAAAGATGGATAAATGAAAGCTAGTGACTAAGCTCCCAGGACCGGCTCCTGAATCCTGGGGCTCTCGCCTCTCACTCCCAGGAGCCCTGACTTCAGCCTCCCCTCCTGCCTGTGGGGGTCCGGGGCTGGCGTGAGAACTCGTAGGTGGCCGCAGGCTCCAGGAGTCTTTCCTGCCTGGTCCAGGAGCGCTCACCTGCAGCTTCTGAGAGATTAAAGCACAATCAGGCACCTGGTTCTGTCTGTCTCCAGGCCCCTAACTCTGCAACTGTGTCCAGGGCAGGGTGTCCGCTGCCCCCTCTCCTCCAGCTCCCAGCTCGAGAACTTTCTTCTCCAACTGCCCTTCACAACTCCGGGCTCCACTGAACTGCTGCAGAATCTAGAATTTGGGTGCCATTCAGGGAGAAAGCTTTTAATCCACCTCCCAGTTCTTTAAACCTTGCAAACTGCCCACTGCTTGGAAAACAAAAATGTGAAGTGGTTGCTGATTTTGGGCTAGACCAGAAATAATACACTTCTTCTTACTTTGGCCAAGCTGAGACGGCTCTGGCCTTGGCATGGGGCTTTGGGATCACAAAAGCCCAGGGCTCAGCCCGGACCGGCTGGACCAGTTGACTACTCCAGGCCTCAATTTTCTCCATTCGAATAATAGTAATAATTTCTATGACAATGATCAGGACAATGGCAGAAACTGTAAGTGCATTACGCTCCCAGCCTTTCTCGGAGGCAGCGTGGGGCCGTGGTTTGCCAACTTGGAGGCTCGTCGGCACCACCACCGCTGGAGACTTCAAAACTCATCCTGTAGTTCCCTTTGTGGCTCAGTGGTTAACGAATCTGACTAAGAACCATGAGGTTGTGGGTTCGATCCCTGGCCTTGCTCTGTGGGTTAAGGATCCGGCGTTGCCGTGAGCTGTGGTGTAGGTTGCAGACGCTGCTCGGATCCCACGTTGCTGTGGCTGTGGCGAAGGCTGGCAGCTGTAGCTCCTGTTAGACCCCTAGCCCGGGAACCTCCATATGCCGCAGGTGCGGCTCTACATAAAGGCAAAAAGACAAAAAAAAAAAACAAAAAACTCATCCAGGTTCCCAGGCCACACCAGGACCCAGAAAACCCCCGGTGGCTGTGACATCTGGATTTTCCCAAACCGCAAACTGATTCCAGACTGCAGCAAGTTGGAGAGCTCATGGCCTGGTGGGTAGCCAAAGTTACCGCCCCCTGAGCCCGTGGCCCCCTTCTTCAGGGAACGGGCCCCTCCATTCTCCCTGGGGACCTCCCCTCTTCAGACACACACATCTCTTGGGCTGATATAGGCACTTTGGGGGCTTGGCCCTCCAACTTGGGTCTCATACACCAGTGCCAAATGAACTAACCAAAGTCAACACATGGAGTCTTTAAAAATTATTAACTTCATTGCAGAAAAATAAAATAGAGGCTTTTTGTTGAGTTTAAAAGAACAACAGCAACAGAGCGAGGCTGTGTCAAAATGGGAAGCAGACGGGCGGCCTGAACCGGGTCCATCCCTCTTCCCTCTGCATCCCGCCCGCGCATGGGGCCGCATCCTGACCGTGCTGGCACGGGTGCAGAGCCGCGGGCTCCCAGCCTCCACCTGCCTCGGTTTCCTCTTCATCACGGCACATCTGGCGTGCTCTGCCTGCCTCGTGTCCCCCGGGCCTGGCGAGGCCATTAGTCACCGTCTCATCTGGCGATGTCACAACGCCTCTTCGCTTTCCCGGCTCCAGCTGGTCCCGGGGCCCGGGGCGGGGGTGCTGACGGGCAGGCGGGCTCCAAGGTCCCTCCTGCCCCGGCCTCACCCAGATGCACAAAACCGCAAGCCGGGACCCTGAGTGACAGCCCGCTGGTGCAGGCCAGGGCCACGTGTAAGAGCAGAGGCTACAGCGCTGAGGCTGGCTCCCAGCTGTCTTGGGGTGCCTGCAGAAGATGGCCCTCCCATCCCACAAGGCCTCAAAGACCAGGGCAGGGAGCTGCTGGGTTTGCTGCTGCCCCAGGACCCTTGCACTTGCTCTGCCGTCCTCACGAGAGCCGCGCCCGCGCGTCCCTGCACAGCTGCACACGCTCCTTCTTTGGGTCTCGGACCCGTGACTGGGAAATTGATCTGTGGGCCTGCGGTAACAGCACAGACTGATTTAAACACACGTGAGCCGTGAGCCCTGGTTAGTTACCCAGAAGCCAGTAAAGGGCAAGAATGTGAGCTCCAGACTCACTGCCTGAGTTCAAATTTTGACTCTGCTCCTTTGCTGCTGTGTGACCCTGGGACAGTCACTTCACCTCTCTGTGCCTTAGCTCCCTTCTCTGCAAAGCAGAGCCTGTCAGTTGCGAAGAAAGCCAATCTATACCAGCTTGAGCAAAAGAAGGATGGGCTGGCTCATTAACGGAGAAATCCAAAGGGTTTTAGCTTCAGACATGTCTGGACCTAGGTGGTCAAAATATATCGCAAAGAATCTGAGATTCTCCATCTCTCATTGTTTGCATCTATATTCACTAGCTAGTGCTGTGTAACAAATGATCCCAGACGCTGTCTGCCAAAAACAGTGCACATTTGTTAACATCACATTGGGTTAGCACTTTAAAAGCGGAGTCACGATTTGCATGAGATTATAATCAAGACATCAGCTGGAGGAAGTTCCCTCGTGCCTAAGGATCTGGTGTTGTGCGGCACAGGTTGCAACTTGGCGTGTGTTCGATCTCTGTCCCGGGAACTTCCACATGCCAAAGGTGTGGCCAAAAAAAAAAAGGGACAACAGGGCTGTGGGCATCTGAAGGCTGGAGGAGCTGCCTCAGTGGCGATGCACTCCCACGACTATGGGCAGGAGGCTACAGGGTCCTGCCATGTGCGTCTGTCCAAACAGCTGCTTGAGTGTCCTCTCAACATGGCTGCCAAGGGAGAGAGATTCAGAGAATCCAGGGGGGACTGCAATGCCTTTAATGACCCAGCCTTGACGTCACACTCCTTCATTTCTACAACCCTCCATTGCTGCCACAAGTCAGCAATCCCCAAGGTGACGACTAAGGGCCGGAAGCCCAGGAGGTGAGGATCAGTGGGGGACACTTAGAAGGCTGGTGACCACAGCATCTTTCCCGGGGCTTGCAGCAAAGCAGTTCCAGGCTGCCATCCCAGCAGAACATATCTTTCTCAAGAATCCCAGCAAAATTCCCAACCCTGGTCTCATTGGCCTGGATTGGGTCACGGGCCCAGCACTAACCAAATTATTCTGACTCTGATTGGCCAGGCCGGGGGCGTGTGCTCACCGCTTGAGTCAGGCAGAGAGAATATGGGGCCCCCAACCAAGCCATGTGGAGGGGAACCTGAGAGGGCTCCCCCAGCCCCCGGGGCCGGGGGGGAGGTGAGTGGCTGCTTCCAGGAGGGCACGAGATGCCGAGCAGACAAGAAAACACTGGGGTATCTTCACGGATGAAAATGCCCGTCCTTTGAGGCAGTGTTCCTGGAGGAGTGAGCGGGGGGCCGGGGACAGGGGCACCTACAAAGCCCTGGCTCCCAGCAGCCGGGAGAGGGTAGCAAGAATGTCCCTGGATGTTCTACGGCCAGCTTCCCAAGCCGGTCATTTCCCTGGACCCCAGTCCTTTGCAGTCACGGATCCAGCACCGCCCCCCCTTTCCTAAAGCAGAGACCAGTGAGAAAGCGGGACCTGCTTAGCATCCATCCCCCATCCCGGAGGAAGAAGCATCCAGAACACATTTTCTGGCCAAGGCAATTCTTCAACAGAGGCCAGCACGTGCATGGTCACGGCCATGCTGGGGACCCACAGAGGGACGGCTAAGAGCTCAGACTCCGGTGTGGCAGCCCGAGCCTGGCTCTGCCGCTGTCCCGCTGTGGGACCTCGTTAAAGCCTTTCAACTCCTCTGACCTCTGTTTCCTCACCTGTGAAATGGGGCTGATATGCGAACGGAGACCGGAGAGTCGGTGTGAGCGCTGGACGTGTGAGGGAGGCGCCGCGGCGTGCGTGGATGCCGCAGAAGCCTTCACGATGGCTGTGCCATACGCTTTTGGTTTCTGGATGGATGTCACCTGCCCATAGAAAGGAATGTTGCGTGGCAGCCAAGGACAAGATAGGGACAGTCAAGCCTTGCTTTGAAAACCACCTCTGTCACGTCGAGCTGAGTCACACATTTTCTCTGTCCCAGCTTCCGTACCTATAAAACGGGCAGGAAACCACGTCCTCCTTGCAGGGACAATGCATAGGCACTACCTTTCCTAATATAATGTTAATATAGACATTAACTATCCTGCATACGCATTAAAAACGTTCTGAGCGCCTCAATAAACAGAGGGATTACCATCGCAAAGCACAGGGGTTTGAGCTGGGACACAGAGCCCACTGCTGGAGTTTGAATCCCAGTTGCTGTGTGACCCTGACAAATTGCCCACCCTCTCTGAACCTTCATTTTCTGAATTGTGAGATAGATAGAGACGCTATTAATACCTCCCTCAGGCTGTTGCGAGCAGTCACTGAGTTTTCAGACAGGGGCCTGTATGTGGGGAGGATGGGGGTGTCAGCTGCCTGCCGGGCGATGACCAGCTTTGCTGTCACACACGCTGATGGGTCCCGTGTGGGGTACTAAAGACTGGCCCTCCGTCATCTTGATTCACACAGTTCATGTCACCGCTTTCCCTAGAGTCCGTCTGGAGTCACAGGGAGTTTGAGAGCGTGTGGTCAGAGCCAAGTGGCTGGAGGGGCTCTGCCACACCAGCCCCAGAGGCCAGGCCAGGGGATCAAACTCCAGAGGGGTCGCCGAGCTCTCATATCCCCTGACTTGCTTCTCCGAGCCCCAGAGTCCAGGAGGAGGGCCCCCAGTGGTCCTGGGTCACCTGCTCGAGGTCACAGAGCTAGACTCCACGGAGGCCATGACCCGCCTCTGCTGCCTCCTTTAGGGAGCGTCCAGGAGGCCACTGAGGACACGGCTGGCCCAGGGCGGTGGGGCAGGGGTGGCTCACTCTTCCTTTTCTCAGACATCGCCTGGGGGGTCCTCGACAGATTCAGAGCCCAGGAGAGCCTGGCTCTCTGGAATGTTCCAAACCAAACAGCACACAAGTTTCCAAGGTCGGGCATGTGCTGGGAAGGTGTCAGACCCCGGCGGGGGCGTCCAGGCAGCCCCTAGGGCGGCAAAAGGCCAGAACAAGCTCGAGCTAGATTGTGTTCAGTCCGTGCCGGCCCCCCAGTGAGGGGGATGGGGGGTGGGGGAAGGAGCCACCAGGGTGAGCTGTGGGCGCCTACAGGTGCAGGTTCTTCTGTCCCCACGGTTGCCTCCCCATCACCAGAGTTCAGGATGAGAGCCGGGGCCAGAGGAGGAAGGAAGGGGGGGCTACAGGACCCCAAGTGTGAGGGGGCGGGAGCGAGGCCGCCCGCCCCTCCTGGATGAACCCGGCCCTGGGCGGGGCCGCCAGGAACTCTGCATACCCTCTTGGGGAGCAGGTAGCTTGAAACCCGGAGAAAGTTCTAGAGGAAATACTACTCGCTGACCAGAGGGGGTGCTGTTGCCTCACAAATGAGCTGCCAGAGGCGGCTGCGGGAAGAAATCTCTGCTCGCCAAGGAGGAAAAGTTGACATCTGCAGGCAGCTGGACCAAGGCCCGGTTCCGACAGCCTGGGGCCAGGGAGGCCCCCTGGAGACCCTCGCAGGCTGGGGAGCGGGGACCGGGCTGTCAGAGCTCGGTACCCTCTCAGAGCTCAACGGGGGCCCCCCAGGCCATGTGTCACAAACTTCTAGGAGTGTCACAACGCCACCGTGAGAGCCGATCCTGTGCTAAATGCTTTCCAAACATTTCCTAGAATCCCCTCGATCACCCAGGAGGGTCGGGGGATGGGGTTTCCAGTCCTCCCCCACCGCCCCCACCGCAGAACTTCTGAGCCAGCAGGCTGTCACTTGTTCAGGTCCCAAGCCGCCAGGCATTTGGGCCCGGGTCTCCCCCGCTCCCTGATGTTACTGGGGGGCCCTGTTGCAGTGGGGCCTCAAGCTTCAGGATGACCCCCCTGCTCGCTAAACGCTTGTCTCTCTTTGTGGGGGTGGGGGTGGGGGTGGGTGCCTGGCTTCCCCGGTTGGGGATGTCCCACGGGCTGGGTCTGGCATTTTGGGTCCTGGTCTCTTCTGCCTCCCTGGCCAGGCTTCAGAGTGTCTCCACATCCGAGCTGCTCCCGGGGAGGCGGGGGGCGGCGGGTCCTGGACGCACAGCGCCCCTGGAGAAGTTTCCGTTAGGCAATCAGCGCCGGCCAGATGTTCTTGGTTTTTCAGCCACATTTTTATGACCTTGAAGCAGGACCCTTTCCCTGTTTTTCGGGAAGGGAGGAAGGCGGGAGGAAGCTGGGCTCAGGCCGCCTGGTTTACGTTGCAGCGCCGGTCCCGAGGCCCAGGCTGGGCCCCCAGCCTCAGCTGAGCCAGCAGCAAGCCCGGCTCGAGCGCGTCCATCAGGCGGGGGGGAGACAGGAGACGGAAGATGTGTTTTCTTTGCACATTTTCGCATGAAAAAGAGAGAGAGCGCGGGGTGGAAAATGGACAAGGCGGCCACCACCACGGTTCCTCCCACGCCCGTGTTTGCGGAAAATCGCACGTCAACTCAATGTCTACAAAAGTGGCCTTTTTTCCACCGAGGACTGTGCTGCCAGCTGATCTGATCCACTTCTCGGGGCCACTCTGCGTTTTTGTAAATAAAACTGACAAGGACCACTTGCAAAAACTGCAGGTTGTCAGGGAAAACGTGCTCATTTGATGCCAACTGGGCGCAATGAAACCCTCGAGGCTTCGGACGAATCTCAGGGCGGCGGGGGAGCGGGGGGGGGGGTCTAAATGACTTGATACCTGTCCTGGCTGCTCCGTCGACCCCAAGCAGGCCCCAGCCTGGGTCCCCGGAAGGTGGACGAGATGGCAGCTGCGCCCTCCTCCGCCCCGTGGCCTCTCGGGGTCCCAGAGGGCCTCCAAAGGCTCTGCCCGCACACTTGAAATGGATACAGGAAACACACCTGCTCTGGAGGCTTCTGGCTTCACCTTTCTCCCTGCTTATTGCAGCTGCAGGGCCGGCCGGCAGGGGGCGCCCATCTCCACTCTCGGCTGGTGATTCTGCAGGGGGTCGCCTCCCCGGCCCCAGACCCCACGGCACCCTCCGAGGCCGGCCTGGGGTTCTTCCCACGCCCGCAGCTGCTGGCTCCAAGGGTGGGCTCCTTCCAGACCAGCTTAGCCGCCCGCTCAGTAAAGTTCCTTCTCTGGGAGCTGTGTAATACCACAGCACCCACGCACCCTAATCCAGGCCTCCCAACCCCAGGGTGCCACTTATTCTCTCGAGAGGACACTGTCAACCACTGGAGACGTTTTGCTGTCACGACCGGGGAAAGGGGCTCCTGGCATCCAGTGGGTACAGGCCCGGATGACACCAAACACCCCCCAACCCAGAGACACCCCACAGCTGAGAACATTCCAACCTCAAATGTCAAGTGCAGGCGGAGAAACACTGAAATCTACTCCGCCTGCTCCCTAGCAATGGACGTTCATCGAGTCCCAAATAGTGTGCTGTTATAAACATGCTGCAAACCCCACTTCTGTACGTGGGTTACTCTGCCACCTGTGAAGGTGGCCGATCGTGTCTATGATGCCACCTGCTTAGAAAAAAAGAAAAAAGTTAGGATGCACGTCTGTATTGATGAGATGCCTCTGGAAGGCGGCGCAAGAAAGGAGCTTCTGAGTTCCCACTGGGGCTCAGTGGTAATGAACCCGACTAGCATCCATGAGGATACAGGTTTGATCCCTGGCCTTGCTCAGTCGGTTAAGGATCCGGCGTTGCCGTGAACTGTGGTGTAGGTGGCAGATGTGGCTTGGATCTGGCGTTGCTTGGCTGTGGCTGGCAGCTGCAGCTCTAATTGGACCCCTAGCTTGGGAACTTCCATATGCCATGGGTGAGGCCCTAAAAAGAGAAAGAAAGGAAGAAAGGAAGAAAGGAAGAAAGAAAGAAAGAAAGAAAGAGGAAAAGAACAGAACTCTGGGCAGAGAACTCGGGCCCTCCCAACACGCTGGACCCCTTTAGGTCCTTCCTGGTCCAAGGAGGCTGAGAAGGGTTGAAAAGTGGGGTCTTAGACTTGACTAAGTGCTGGGAGGAGACGCAGCAGTGAAGCCTTCTGGAGTGCTGGCCACGAGGGGGGGTCGAGGCCGGTGCTCCGCAGGAACAGAAGCTTTGTCTCTTGCTCAAGGCTCCGTGCCCACTGCCAGGGTGGTGCCTGGCCTCTAGCAGGAGTTCACAATGGACAGGTAAATGAATGAATTAGTGATCGAGTGAACAGATGGGGAAAGGAGAGCTGGGGACAGACAGCTGGGCCGCACTTCGTGCTGGGTCTTACACCTGCATCCTCCTGTGTAACCGTGACAGCACCCATGGGCACCCATGAACCCCCTTTTACAAGTGAGGAAACTGAGGCCTTACAGAAGGCTCAGCAGTCCCACTCCTGGGCATATATCTGGACAAAACCGTAACTGGAAAAGATGCATGCACCCCAGTGTTGACGGGAGCACTAGTCACAATAGCCAAGACATGGAAATAACCTAAATGCCCACTGACAGAGGGATGGATAAAGAAGATGTGGCACAGATATACAGTGGAATATTCAGCCTTAAAAAAAGAATGAAATAATGCCATCTGCTGTAACATGGATGGACCCAGAGATCATCATTCTAAGTGAAATCGGTCAGAAAGAGAAAGACAAATATATGTTATCACTCATATGTGGAATCTAAAATACGACGTAAATGAACATATCTACGGAACAGAAACAGACTCACAGACCTAGAAAACAGATTTGTGGTTGCCAAGGTGGATGGGGGGGGACTGGGAGTTTGGGATCAGCAGATTCAAACTATTATATGTAGGATGGATAAACAGCACGGCCCTGCTGTAGAGAACAGGGAACGATACTCAATATTCTGTGATAAACCATAAACAAAAAGAATATGAAAGAATATATATATATATATATATATAAACTCTTCTGAATATAACATATATTCAGTGTGTGTATATATATATATATAAAATCTTCTGCCTATAACATATATTCAGTATATATATAAAATCTGCACACAACATATATATTCAGTATATATAATACTGAATCACTTCAATGTACAGAAGGAATTAACACAACATTATAAGTCAAATATACTTTTTTAAAAAGTGAGAGTTCCCACTGTAGCACAGTGGGTTCAGAATCCGACTGCAGCAGACTCGGATTCAATTCCTGGCCCAGGAATTTGCATGTGCCGAGGATGTGCCCATAAAAAACAAAAGTAGCTTAGTTTAGCCGCTGAATAGCAAAACCAGTAAAGAGGCATTTCCACCCGGGCCTCCGGGCTCCACTCTCAGCTGTAGGTTTTCCGACCACCAGGGGGCGAGCCTGAGCACCTGCTGAGAAGCCCGGCGCTAGTCGCCTGCGCGTAAAGGCGTCTGCTCTGGTACCAGATCAAGTTCAGAGCTCTTCCCTTCCCTCCGTGGCTAACTGTTTACTCCGCCCGGGAGTAACCGTGCTGTGGCCGCGGGAGAGAAGGGGTTCACAGTTCTCCACTCCAAGAGTCATCATCATCATCATCTCCCAGGAAATTTGAAAAGTGCCCAGCTTCCAGGTGTCATTCCCTGCTCCGCCTGGTGTTGCTCTGCCGGCTGTCCCCGGGCTGGTCCCTGAGGGCCACCGGAGGCCACAGCTGGTGACTGACGGGGACCCTTGGTAACTCTTAACAGCTCTGCTCCTGTGGTTGCTTTGAGGGCAACAGATTTGTTTTGTGTTTCAGATTTTGTTGTCCCTCGAAATCTTAGCTATTTCAGAGGACACACTGCAAGCTGGCTTTGGGCTTTGCTTGTTCAGAAAGAGGGAAGGAGGGAGCAGGAAGGGCAGGAGAGAAAGAGAGAGTGTATCAGACAATAAGGGGACCAGGGGTTGGAGGTGCAGTTGGGGGGTGCTGATAGTCCCCCCCCCCCCGCCCTGGTGGAAGACACCTTCCTGAGTGCTTAGTTTTAAAAACCTTGATAATAAAACCCTTGTGCCTGACGATGGTGTTATCCACAGTCAACTTTTTAATTCCACTTTGCCAGGCTACTCATTCTTGAAATGTGTGTTCTTTATACCCCCAGGAGAATATTTTCTATTTTCCAAACTTCAGGAATGCTGTTTGAATAGAAAAACAGGGGTCTCGGAACCAGGCTGCCAGGAGCGTTTTAAATGAAAGCAGAAGCCTCAGCAAGAGGATCAGGGCTGTTTTCCAAGGCTACCCGTGGATCCGTTTGAGGTTTTACGACCACCACGGGTTACTGAAGGTGTCCACACGATCTTTTCCCGTATCAGCTCCTTGTTTTCAAGAATGCGTGTCAGTGAGGAATTTATGCCTCTCCCCATAGGCTCCTCTGTCAATTAACTCATTCGGCGTGAACTGAACAGCACAGCGTTCATTGCGCATCGCATGCTACCCAGGCTGGGGATGCGGTTTTCCGAGGACCGTCAAGGCTGGTCCCGCAAGTGAACGCCGCTTCACCTTGCATCTCACCCCGGGGAAGCTGCACCCGGGCCTCTTCAGTCTTCTCTTCGATCCAGAAAGTCCAGCCCAGAGAAGGGAGGGAAGGGGCTGAGACCCTGTCTCGCTGCCCAGGCCCCTCCCACACCAAATCGACTCGTCCTCATCCTCGTCTCCACTCTCTGCCCCTTCCTTGGGGGTCCCGGCCCAGCACGGGGGAGGCTGGTGACAGGAGAAGCCCTCTCCCCACGTTGCTCTGTGTGTTCCCATAAGAGGGCGAGGGCAGCCAATCCAGCGGTCCTGACTCAAATCCCGTCTCTCCCCTCCCCGGTCCCAGCTCCATGCCTCCCGGAGTGAGCCCTCAACAGTAAGATGCGCTCATGTTCTGCCCCAGTTCAGAGCCTCCAGGATGCTTACAGCCACAGCGTGCGACCCCAGGTCCTCAGCGCGGTTTTCCGGGCTCCTCCTCCCGAGTTTCCCCAACAGCCCCTTCTCACCCACTTCTCGGCTCACAGCGTTAGCCCGCCTTTGGGCTCCGTGCTCTGCCCGATGACCTGACCCCTTGTACATCTGATCAGAACTCCTCCTCCGCCTCTGGGTTGTCCCCACCCTCTTCCCCTGTACTCAAGGACCCCACCCTCCTCCTTTGCACCCCCGCCCCCGTTTGCTCCTCTCTCGACAAATGCACATTGTTTTGTCGTCACTCCATAGCTCCGTGAAGATCCAAGTTGTCCCTGTTCCCCGGTGTTTAGCAAGGATGTCACATCCGCCAGGAGCTCAGCAGACGCTGACTTCTGAATGAATGAACACGAGTGCAGGCTTTTTCACTGCGTGACTATGCGAGGTGGACGCGGACAATGCCATCCCTTTATTTGAGAGGAGAATCTCATTTGTTCCAATTTTTGTGGGAATGACTTGCTTTTAAAATTACACCTTTGACACAATTTTTAATGGCTGTCTTGTTCTTTTAGGCTTTATTTCAGGGGCCTCCCAGGATGCTGGATAAACGTGCCATGACTTTGGGGACCAAAGGGCAATCTGTTTTTTCTTTCCTTTTCAACAGAGCAGTAATTGTTAATAGCAATAATGAGAAGCACTGTTAAAAGCACATCATGTTGATTCACTTAATCCTCACTGCAATCCTTTGAGACGGATATTGCTGTCATCATGTTTTAAATAAGAACTCAGAGGCACAGAGAGGTTAAGTAACTTGTTAAAGGTCACACAGCAGGAACAGGGAAGAGCTGAGACTCTGCCTTTGCAATCTGCTTTATACCCTACCTTTTGCGTTCACATCTCCCACGTCCTGTGAATTTCCCAGCCAGCAGGGGTGGTCATCTGTGGGTTACAGCTAAAGAAACGGAGGTTCAGAGAGGTGCGGTGACGTTGGCCAACATCACACAGCGTCGGTGGCCAAGTTGGGCTCAAACCCCGTCTGTCTGCTACTTCACTATCGCTCAGCCCAGGGGCCGCACGCCTGGGTGTGGGCATGCTGTGTGCACATGGGTTCATGTGTGACCCACACCAGCCTTCCAAAGGGGACAGTGTCACCTAAAGTGAGAGCTCTGCCTGTCCGGAGGATGCTTCAGCAAATGTATCTGGAAAACGTTGCTGGCCTCGGGCTATTTTAAGCCATTTTAAGAGTCTCTAGTACACGATTCAACACGCATTTTACTCCCATTCAGTAAAACGTTATTGCCCGACTGGCTGGAAGGGAATCAAGGAAAAAGTCAGTAAATCATAGACAGAAGCCCCTCAAGAGTTAACGAAGACCCGACTTTTGGACACGGCTTTCCGAGACATTGCCTGTTGGAGCAGACACGCTCCAGCCTTAGGTTTCCTTTCCCAAGACCCTGCAAGGCAGGCTCTTAATTGCACTTTTAAAATACGACGCTTCCTCACTGTGCGTTTGACTCCTGTTCACGTCTCTGACGACGGACTTTAATCGAGTCTCTTGCTTTTATGGTAAGTACTACTGTTTTCGTTCCCACGTGTTCCGAAAAGGACAGCACCGCATCGTGATCCGTGCACTGGAGCTGACTTCACTTCCTTCGGGGTCAGAGTTCAGGGTTCAGATGACGGGTCTGGGGTGGGGGCGTGGTTTCAGCCCTAAGCAGAAGGACATTTTTACGGAGAGCGGGTGAAACGGGCGATCACAGTTGGAGGACAGCGGGGTGGGTGTGTGTTTCAAATCTGTGTTACCAGCGCACATTCTGGCGTGCGGAGTATATTCAATTAAAGGACCCAGGGAGGAGGCTGTGAAGCCCGGACAGCACATTTTGGGGAAGCTGTGTTCCTTCAACGCCTCTTCTCCGTAAGGGCAGACTTTGGTGGGGTCCTTCCAGCAAAAAGTAAGCTGGGGGTGTCTGATGAGTAGGGACCATCCTCTGCCGTAGCCCCTCCAAGACCTTTGCTCTCGTGTCGCACACACAGATCCCAAGGGGCTCCTGTTTTGCCAGTACCAGCGGGTACACGTGGCTGTTCGTTTACACTAAAGCCTCGCCCGCCCGTGAGCCTGTGAGCCCCGCTTTCCACTTTCTCGCATTTTACATTTCATCTTTCTTGGAAGTTAAAGACAGAAAGGTCCTTTTGGTGAAAACCCTTTGTTGTTCCTTCTCCTCCAGTGATCTTTGTCGATGCCACTCACCTTCCGAGACGCAGAATTCTGTCGCTTTCAACATTTGGCAGAGGCGCAAAAAGCAAATAAATCAATATTGCCATGGAGACTATCATTTCTGAGCCAGACTTAATTATGAATTATTAAGAATGGTTCAGCTGAATTAAAAGAATTAGGAGGGCTCCGCTGTTTAATGCAGGCTCCAGCGATGTGTGCCAAGTGGCAACTAGGTTCATTACCAAACGTTTGATTCATTAGGTTATATAATTTGCAAGTTTCTATTCTTAATTTCTTCTAGCCAATTCCAATTATTTTCTTGAAATAGCATAATTAGTGGCAGAAAAAAAAAACACATCAACATGGCATGAAAATAACACATTTTTCTTTCCCTTTGGTTACAAAAAATCTTTTGAATGTATGTTGGGCTCGTATGTAATCACACTTTTACGTACACAGACTTATGTCAAGGAGATGTCACTTCGTAGTCATGTACACGACCCAGTCACGCATCTCAGGACGTTTTACCGGCAGCAAGCATCCCGGGTAAGCAATTTCATCTAAGCTTTTGGAAAAATCTGAGATTTGCATTCGCCTTTTTGGACCTAATTAAAATTTCCACAGAAGGTCTCCGTGCCCTTTTTTTTTTTTTTCACCCTCTTTTCCTTTCATAGGAGAGTAATTGAGGCTCAAGGAGCCTCCTGGACCTGACCTTTGAAAATGTCCTCATTTTGTACGTAGTGCTAGAAATTTTAAGGAGGGGGTGGCAGCTGTGTACAATGTGAGAATGCAGGCCCTTTTGGAAATGATTTTAAATTAGGGTTCCTGATAGGCAATTTCAT
The DNA here is from genome assembly GCA_004024745.2 of Catagonus wagneri. Classification (NCBI taxonomy): domain Eukaryota; kingdom Metazoa; phylum Chordata; class Mammalia; order Artiodactyla; family Tayassuidae; genus Catagonus; species Catagonus wagneri. The sequence continues at coordinate 1,712,127 of PVHT021183544.1, forward strand.
AACCTCTTTGTCTTCTAAATGCTTCTGTGGCTTTCTAAATTTCTGCATTTCTTATTATCTTGCGTGACTAAGCATTCAGCTCAGGGGAGACACTGCCTATTACAAAGCAGAGAGAAAAACTGACAATTAGCCAGTTGATTTCGGCTATATAAACTACTGAAGTGGAAAGTTCCCCACGAGAAATGAAGAAGGGGGGGGTGATGGAAGGAGGAGGGAGGGAGAAAGTAAGGGGGGTGGAAGGAAGGGGGGGAGGGAATGAAGGAGGGAAAAGAAGAAAAACCGACCCGGTGGCTCTAGCAGTAGGAAGGGCAGGTGTAAGCTTATCTCTGTCAGACCTTCTCTTCACTTGGCTCGATTACACTCAAAACGGCATCTCTTGTTTCTGCAGTGCCGCCCCTTCCGGACACTGTGGTCTCCGGATCTTGGTGCTCAAGGCGGAACTGGATGCCTGGTTGTATCCGTTTGGGCTGTTTTCATGCTGGAGGCATTGCATTTCTGAACAGCTTTGGCCCCGCATCCAAGAATGACTTTGCCATGAGCCACCTCCCCCAGGATGCAGGTGCCCCACGGAACATTCCACTGGGTTCCGCACCTGGATTCCACCGCCACCGCTTCCCCGGATGCATGGAGTCCTTTACCCACAGGAAGGGATGGGAAAACTCTTAGGACCAGTCCAAAGGGTCAGGGATGAATAACAACTACCCACCTCAGCCTCAATGAGAAGAGCCTTTAAAAGCCTGTCACTCTAAGAGTACGGCTTTATTCATTTCAGAACCCCGTAAAAACACTGTAACTCCCGGGGGAGCAAAGGATCTGGTTGGGAAAATGGTGAATTCAAAAGGCTCCCTTCCGGGGTTGTCTTCCCACATTTAGAAACACGGATGGCACCTCCTACACTTGGAGCCAGGCTCCGGGTGGGCTCTCTGCGACTCTGTGACCTGCCGGAAATTCTGCTCCCTGAGTTACCCCACAGCCCCGGAGTCTCTCCCAGAGCCTGGCCACGCGGAAAAATCTCATAATCAATCGTGTCCTCCAAATTAGAGCAGCCCTGCAAATATCTCACTTACCATCAGAGACGGATGCTCATTCTACCACGTTTCGACAAGATATCTGAGCAAAACAGACGTGTGCTCAAACGCAATCATCTGGTCCATTAGGGGGGCTTCCGGAGGTGTTTTTAATGGCCTTTTCCTTGGTGCAAAAGATGTCTGCGGGTCAGCGGGACAGAGGCAGGGGGCGTGGAGCCTCCTCTGGTTTCTCCCAGCTTTATCCAGGGACGGCTGGTAGGTAAACACGGCATCTATTTCCGGCCGTGCGATGCTTTGATCCCCAGAGTCCTGGAGAAACCGCTCTACCATCAAACCACAGACCCATCCGTCACCTGCATATCTTCCCTCTGTGTGTGGTGAGAACACCTGAAGACCGGCTCTCTGAGCAAGTCCCAAGTGTGCAATGAACAGTTATTATCCACAGTCCCCGCGTTCTTCCTGTCGGGGGGGAAACGCCTGCCAGGACCACGGTGTCCACTCCCTGGAGGCCACTCCCCCGCTTGGCCCCTTCGGACCCCGTGTCCCAGGCGGCCTCGAGGCCTCGGGAAAACGGACCGGTCATGACTCCCAGGCGATGGGGACACACGAGCAGGTGGCTTCCTGTCTCTCGTGGTGAATGAATCCTGGAGGTCTCCACCGAATTAAACCCAGGCCGACATACGTGCACCGAGATGCAAGGTGGAGGTGGGGGGAGAGGGGGGAGAAACTTGATGCAGGGAAGAGGAAAGTCAAGGTCATTCGTCCCTCTAAGTCCTGGGGCTCCAGCACTGGGAGAGAAACTTCTGGCCTGGGGACCCTCCTTCACCCCCATCTCTAGAGACGTTTTCCGTCCGTTTATACCCTATCAGCGAGAGGATCAGGTCCGAGAATTCCGAGCTCTGGGGTCACCAGCTGACCTTCACTCCTACAGCCTCAGCCTTTCCGCCCTCTGGAAAAGGCCAGGAACATTCCCTCGAGTCTGGGCTGCTCCGTCTCCTCCGCTCCAGGGAGAGGACTGCGTTTCCAGGAAGAAAGCTGGGTGGGCCCCTGCTCAGCACAAACCCTCCCAAGCAGCGGACACCACGGCCCAATCCCCAGCGCCCCGCGCCCCCCCACAACAGCTTTCCAGAAGGCTCTGTTCCAAGGTGAACACCAGGAGCCGATGTGTCAACACTCAGGTGAGAAAGTTCCAGAAAAATACATGTGAAATAAATCACTCTCCAGGAAGAAAAACCATCTTTTTAGGTCTCGGCCTTGGAGCCCCATGGGAACTATAGGCTGGAATATCACTGCCACGGACGACAAGAAAAACAACCGGCGCTTACTAAGTGTTCACACCACACACGCTGCAATCCTCCCAACAACGCGTAAGACTGACATCATCAGCCCATTTTCAGTGAGGAAACTGAGGCTCAGAGCGTAAGAGAATCACCCAAAGTCCCTGAGCTGAAAACCGGCAGAGCTGGGACACCGAACCCGGGCCCAGGTGAACACACCCTCACGGCCTGTCCCAGCACCGCCTCCGAGGGATCCAGGCTACAGACCTGAGAAACCACGGGCGGCCCAGCCCTGCTTCCAGCCTTTTACAGAGAAGAGGTCCACGCGGTGTTCCGATCTTGTGTTCCGATCGTCGTCGCATTTAATCTGGCCGTCCTCTGAGGCCTCCGGGACGGAAAAGCTGAAGCCAGAGGCTTCTCCCAGACGGCAGGGCCCAAGTCCTCTTGGACCGCGAGAGAGAAGAGCAGCTTTTGCAAAACGGCTTCTGGCTTTCTCATCTGGCGGGGACAGAATCTTTGCACCCTCCCAGGCGGCCTGGCCTCTTTAGAAGGGACTACTTGGACGAATGAGAAGAGTTTGGCCTGTTGAGGGCAGGCGTTGTAGGCTGGAAGCGGAGGGCTTCGTATCAGGACTTTGTGTCTGGCCAGATGTGTACTTTTTGTGGGCTGTCGTCTCGCTGGGGCCCAGAGGCAGCAGGCTTCGCCCAGCACATCGGGGAACCAGGCAATGGAGCATCTCTCCCCCGCTTCCCCGCGGCCCCACTTCTGCCACGGCCTCGTGCTGAATGCAAATATTTCTAATTACAAGTTCCCGTGTGGCTCAGTGGTAACAAGCCTGACTAGTAACCATGAGGGTGTGGGTTCGATCCCTGGCCTCGCTCAGTGGGTTAAGGATCCGGCGTTGCCATGAACTGTGGTGTAGGTCACAGATGCGGCTCAGATCTGATGTTGCTGTGGCTGTGGTGTAGGCCGGTGGCTTACAGCTCCGATTTGACCCCTAGCCTGGGAATTTCCACGTGCTGCGGGTGCGGTCCTAAAAGAACATTAAAAAAAATAATAATAATTTAAATTAACGAAGCTCCTTTTTGGGAGGAATGGTTTCAGAACAAGTGAGGGCACTTGTTAATGGGCCCACTTTCCGCGAAGCCACTGTGGCCTGAAACCTTTGCGCTGCCGTGTATCACAGTTGGCTACCTAGAGACAGAGGCAGAGGACTTTATTTCTCCCTGGGGAAGGCGCAGCAGAGGCTGGTGAAGGGACCTCAGTAAATACTAGGAAAGATCAAAATACACCTTGGCTGGAAAAAAGTTAACAGACGCAAATGGAATGCCCTCCGTCTCGGTGAGAGAAGAAGCAGGCACCCGCAGATGTCAGAACAATGGAGGGCCGGCAGTGGTGCCTCGCCCCCCAGACCTGCTCACTCGCTGACGGCCCTGCCCCATCTCCCGCCACCAGCTGTTAGGAGCTCACACCAGGCCTCTTTGGAAGATTGTCTTTGGCCGGTGGGAACCTGGAGGGGCCTGTGAGGCCATGCCCCCTTCTCACCGGAGAACCCAATACTGAGCTATGGAATGAAGGAATGAATGCATGGACCTCCATCAACAGAAGACTGGGTAAAGAAGACGTGGTCCATACATGCCACGGAATACTACTCAGTCATGAAAAAGGAAATAGTGCCATATGTGGCAACGTGGATGCACCTAGAGATTATCATGCTTAAATGAAGTCAGAGAAAGACAAATGTCCTATGATATCACTTCTATGTGGAATCTAATGAAAATGATGCAAAAGAACTTATTTATAAAACAGAAGCAAACTCACAGATTTCAAAATCAGATTTTCGGTTACCATAGGGGAAACCATGGAGGGGAGGGATAAACCGGGACAATGGGAATAATACACACACTGCTGTATAGAAAATAATTAACAAGGACTTACTATAGCCTAGGGAAATCTGTAATATTCTCTAACAACCTATACAGGAAAACAGAATGGGTGTGCATCTCTGTAACTGGTGCACTTTGCTGTACACTTGAAACTCATGCAACATTGTCAGTCAACTATACTCCAAAAAAATTAAGAGGATATTAAAATAAGAAAACAACAAACGGAATGAATGAGTGAACATAGTCAATGACTGTCTGATGGGGTCTGATGGGGTCTGAGAGCCTGGGTTCCTCACCTCTGGGGTCAAAGGGTGGAGAGCAAAGTTTGATGAGCAACACCCTCCAGAGTGCCCTGCGGGGTCAGGGGGACACTAACTCTCCCAAACTCACCCTTGGGGCCAGTTCCTTCCTGCCCTGAAGCCCTGACAGGTGTCTGCCAAGGCCCTCCCTGCAAGGACCCTGGCCAGGAGCTGAACCCCAAGACAGACGCAGCAGCTCAGGGGACCAGTCACCCACTCATTCAACAAATCTGCTTGGAGAACTTGGCTTGGGTTGGGAGTTTCAGCGACTGGGCCCTCGTTCACACAAATGACCACGGGAGCACAGCTGTGAAAGGGCGTTTTCGGGGTGCTAAGTGGGGCTTCTCCCCTGTCTACGCGTAGGGAGGCTGAGGCACAGAGGTCAGACACCCTGCTCAGGGTTGCACAGCAGGTGGACGTCTGAGCCAGGATGAGAAGGTGGGGAGAAGATGGGGCATTTTGGGAGCAGAAACCTAGGGTACCATGGGCCTGCGCCGAGAAGCTGGCTGTCTTGTTTTTACGACTGAAATCCAGCTGGAGGAAAATTTGGAGCCGGGGACCAGGGGCCCGCTGATCTGGGGGCACCCACTTCAAATGAGGACACGCCCCATCCCCATTTCTAACCACACAACGGCGTCTCCCCACACAAGAGACCGAGTGGCCGACTCCCTCCCGCTCCCCGCACGGCCTCGTCTGTCAAGCGGTTAATGACCTGTAAACAGACATTTCAATCCTCCGGTTAATGGAAATTGTTTGGGCACCTCCTTTTATGGGTCCACAATTCTCTTCTCACATGTGAATAATCACTGCCAAATTTACCATTTTATTAGCTGTCTGTCCCCGGGTTGACATATAAATGGAAGGCTTTGTGCCACCCAGCAGAACTTTCCGCAGCGATGGGGAGCTTCTGTGTAGGTGCTGGACCACGTGGTGGCCACTGGCCATGTGTGGCTGGTGAGCACGTGGAATGTGGTTGGTGTGGCCAAGGAATGGAATGTTAAATTTAGCTTCAATTCATTTAAACCTAAGTTGTCCCATATGGCTGGTGGCTACCGCGGGGGACAGGATATTGTGGTTTTAGACAGCAGGGCAGAGAGGTGCCAGGGACTCGGGGGCCAAACGGTGTGGGTTCGAATCCCCAGCCCAGGGCTATGAGCTTTCGACTCTTCTGTGGCTTGGTTTCCCATCCACACCCTGGAGAGAATACGGTCCCCACTTTGCTGTGAAGATTCAAGATCCTCCCCGGAAGTGGAAGCTTCTGGGACCGGCCTAGTTCAGGACACAGGAGACAAGCTTCCAGGTGTAATGATTGTTCCACTCATGGCAGTGACGGCTAAGAAAACCAAATTCTTAACAACGCACTTCACGTCCTTGCTCTGTAATCCTCACCAGGGCCGGGAAAGTGGGCAGCAGATCCTACTCAGTGAAGGTAACTGACTCTGGCGTGAAGGAGCTGAAGGAGATCCTGGAGTCTGGAGCCAGACCCCCAACCAGCAGACCTCGCGGCCCGGCGCCCTGGCGCACGGCGGCCTCGGCTGCGTCTCCAGCCTGCATCTCCCCAGCCTTGAAAACGGCTCTTCCCTTTCTGTGACTGCAAACATTCACCAGGACTGAACTGTGCCTGGTGGCCAAACCCAGAGCAGACATACTGCCATCCCGCCATGAAATTACTAAGATTAGATAAAATGAAAATCTACCAAGTGACATTGCAACCCTGCAGATGTTTCCAAAAAGCCTGCTGACGCCCACTCGGCTGATACAAATACTCCGGATTCTTTAGCCTTGGGAGTTGCGGTCACTTCCGACCCCCCACCCACCCCATCCCCAACCCCCAAAAGCACCATCTCCCCCAGCCTGAAGCTGCCCTAGGTCTCCTGGATTTGGCTTTTTCCAAATTGCATCTGATTGTCTTCATCGTATATTTGATTTCCACTTTAAAAGTTCTGAAGAAAACAAGTTTCTGCATATGGTCGCCAGGATGACATTTTTGTGGTTTACAAAATCTGGATTCAATATATTGGATAAGCTCCAGAGATTTGTGTGTGTGTGTGTGACAGCCTGAAACTTTGGTTTTGTAGTGGCGAAGTCTGCAGGATTGTCAGGACACCCTTAGCCCTGAACTTCCTCTTCTAGCACTTAGTTGCCAGCAGAACTTTAAAGGTGCACTTGGATTGAAAAGATTTGGTACCAATTTCTCTGTGTGTGCCTTTAAAATGCTTTTTTTTTTTTCTTATCATGTAACTGGAAGTCAAATGCTTGAAAAGGGTGAGTTTTCTTTTTCTTCTTTCATCCCCACAGCCTCCCCTGAAATCGAGGCACTCCAAGCCAGGCCAGTCCACAGGGAGATGGACAGTGAAAAGCTGGTTGTTACCTGTTTTTTTTTGGGGGGGGGGGTCTTTTTAGGACCGTACCTGTGGCATATGGAAGTTCCCAGACTAGGGGTCGAATCAGAGCTGCAGCTGCCGGCCTACACCACAGCCACAGCCACAGCCACAGCAATGCAGGATTCGAGCCTCATCAGCAACCTACACCAAAACTCATGGCAATGGCAGATCCTTAAGCCACTGAGTGAGGCCAGGGGTAGAACCCGCGTCCTCATGGTTGGGTTGTCTGTCCAGTTCATGACCGCCGAGTCACACCAGGAACTCCTTTTTTTCCTTCTTTTTTTTTTTTCTGTTTTTAATTTCTCAGAAGTTTCCAGGGATGGTTCCAAGGAAGCTGGTGGAATCACCGCTGAGACGGATGAGAGGTGGCCCAAGTGACAAAACACCCAGGCGCTTTCCTGCGGCACAGAAACGTTTCCCGCCTCAGATGCTGGGACTAAACGCAAAAAAATCACATCTGCATCAAGAAGGCAGTGAAAAGCCCATCGCAGATTAGAAAGATACAGTCTTTGCCTGCCTGCCCCGGAAAACGGCAAGGAGGGGTGCGTTGCGGGGTGGTGTGCGTATCTGAGAAGAAGGCTCTTTCCTTAGAAAATATGGAAATGAGCTGATACACACGGCTTTCAAGTGTGCTGAAGAGGAGATGGAAGGAAGAATAATTCAGGAGGATTTCTCGGGTAACCTTTTCTGTGCAGGAAATAAGAAGCCCTCTCTCTTTCTTTAATGTGCACTCATGTCCCACTTGTATTGAGTGAGGTAATCAATTCACTCCTAACATTCCTTGGCTTGTGAATCTGCTTTGAAGGTGAGCCTAGGGAGATGGTCCCCCGGGGTTTTCAAGAAACTGATTTAAAGTCGGAGGAGAGATAGACGGGGCTGGGTTTGCATTCGAGAGGCGGAAGTTCTCTTGAAAGGCAGAGTTTTCCTTGTGAAATACAGGGTTCCACACATACGTGAACACAGGCGAGGGTTCGCCCTCGTGCGTGCCCCTGTTTTTGGATAAACTACCAAAAAACAGACAACTCTACAGTAGTTGGAGACGGCTCGTTTCAAAATCAAATGGATGTTTAAAAAAATAAAAAGGGAGTTCCCACTGTGGTGCAACGGGATTGGCGGCTCTCTGCCCCACCCCCCACTGGACGCAGGTTCGATCCCTAGGCCAGTATGATGGGTTAAAGTTTGGGGTTAGTAGATGCAAACTATTACATTTAGAATGGGTGAGCAATGAGGTCCTCCTGTGTAGCATAGGGAACTATCCAGTCTCTTGGGATAGAACACGATGGAAGAAAGTCTGAGAAAAAGAATGTGTGTGTATGTATGTATATATATATACACACATATATATATATGTGTGTATGTATGTATATATATATATATATATATATGAGACTGGGTCACTTTCCTGTACAGCAGCAATCAACACAACACTGTAAATCAACTATACTTTCATTTAACAAAAAAATAGGATCTGGTGTTGCTGCAGCATAGGTTGCAACTGCAGCTCAGATCTGACCCCTGGCCCAGGAATTCCATGTGCCATGAGGCAGCCAAAAACAAAAAGACGCCCCTGGAGGCAGCCCTCATGCACGTCAATTAAGCTTCTTGGTTTGGGTTCCCTCAGGAGCAAAGCCTGAAACAAGGACGCGGGGGCAAGCAGCGGGACAGAGTCCCAGAAAATGCCCAGAGAAGGCGGGCGGGGAGGAAGGGCCAAGAGCCGGTCCTCGGATCAACAGGTGGCCGCTGTGGGCAGCAGAGGCTCAGCCCTGCTGGTTTGGTCGGAGAAGGTGCTGGACGGTGCTCTCCAGACTCTCTGCTGTACAGAATTCCTTTGTCCTGCCGAACTACGGAGGACTGATGTTTTTGTAAAATACAATAACATGGAGAACAAAGACACACAAGATCCAAGCCCCGTTTTTCTTCTTACGCACGTCAACCGTCGTGAAATTAAAGGATCAGATTGCTACGGAAGCTTCTAAACGTTCGCGCTCAACTTCAGCACTTGGCCCATCATAGACTGGTAACAAACAGCTCAGGAAACCAGCCGGGACCACACTCTGAGTTGTAGGACTGGTGTGGACCACAGCCCAGAACGACCCCACCCGAGGGGCCGGCAACCGGCTGTTTAACCACCACCATCCTGCTTGCAATTGATCAAGGGCGTTAACCTCCCCCAGCCTGACATCCTCTGTAGGCCCAGCGTGTTCCTACAGAGGGGAGCGACGGGGGCCACGGCAGCCTTCAGGTGTAAGGGTGAGTGCAGAGCGCATGTGGATGGATGCCAACGTCAATACATGGAAGGCTTTCTCCTTCATCCTCGCTCCGCGGCCGAGGGTCGCAGAGTGTGGTACCCAGACCAGCAGCATTTGCATCACCTGGGCCCTTCCTTAGACGTGCAAGTTATCTGGCCTCATCCCAGACCTCTGGAATTAGAAACGGTGGCGGGGGGTGGGGCCCAGCGGTGTGGATTTTTTCTTTTTTTTTGTCTTTTTGCCTTTTTTATGTAGAGCCACACCCGTGGCATATGGAGGTTCCCAGGCTAGGGGTCTAACAGGAGCTGTAGCCGCAGGCCGCAGCCACAGCCACAGCCACAGCCACAGCCACAGCAATGCGGGATCCGAGCCGCGTCTGCAACCTTCACCACAGCTCATGGCAACACCGGATCCTTAACCCACTGAGCAAGGCCAGGTATCGAACCCGCAACCTCATGGTTCTTAGTCGGATTCGTTAACCACTGAGCCACAAAGGGAACTCCCGGTGTGGATTTTGACAAGCCTTCTAGAGGGTTCGTGGCAGGCTCGAACTGGAGAACCTCCACGCGATTGCGTTTTAGGGAAATTAGGCCAATAAAGATTTAAGACGAGCCTTGCTCTCACATGCAACTGATTCGAACTTAACCAGGCTTGCTTCCTTTCTTTCAAAGGGCTCGAATGAACTCATTTCCCCAAGAAATGCATTATTTCAGTAAAGACGGAGCTTAAGCCCTGTATCACCTCTTCTCTAAACCTGGCCAATAAGCCCAGTGCGTACAAATCACTTTCAAATCCAGCCCTGAAGCTCTGCGATCGGCGGTGTTTCTCCAGCCACCCCTCTGTTAGATGTTACCAGTGGCAGATGATAAACTCTCCTGCAATGCGACACCTTCCTGACTAATGGGCCATTAAGCTGTCTGAAACAGGGTTCTCGCTGATTAAACAGGAAATGCCATCTGCGGAGACTGGGATCCTTCTAGGGTCTGCAAAGATGGGACCCAGATGGGGAAGGAGGAAGAAGCTTTCGTTTTCTCCAGGTGTTCTGTTTCTCAAGGTGGGGTAATCACCCAGAGCCTTGTCCCAGCCAGGGGTGGGGGAGAGGAATGGGGGGGGGTGATGTCCCTACCTGGGGGGGGGCGAGGAGGCTGCAGAATGGCTGGTGAGGGGCTCTGCCGGGTGGCCGGTGTCTGCTGGGTGTGGGGTCCCACCGCCCCGCCCCCTCCTCTTTCCTGCCGGAACCAGACGCAGGACGTGTACGGATTGGCTCTGATCACCGCGGGCGTTGAGCCTCCTTCTCCTGGCGAGTGTGGACTCAGCACCCCAGCCTGGCTGGCTGTCCCAGGTTGTCAGGGTTTCGTCAAAACTTCTGTCTCCCCGGGGAGTCTGATGAAAGCCGGAAAAGTTTAATGAAATCGATAACTGGTCCCAAGATCTAGAAATGGAAACGCCAGGGCGGTGACCTCTTTCCGGTCCATGTGCCTCTGTCAGCTCTGAGTGAGTGGCCCACGTGCGTTTGAAGATTTCACTCTTTGGTATTTTAGCTGCCTCTGTTCCAGTGATTCCCAGCTGGGGTGACTTGGCCTCACCCTCAGCCCGGGGACGATTGACAATGTCTGGAGACACTTTGGGTTGTCATAATCAGGGCGCCATGGCGGGGGTGGGGGGAGGCTATCGGGGTCTAAAGGATGAGGGTCGCACGGGGCCCCCTCCACACAGATATATCCGGTCCCAGGCTGAGGGCTGTCCCTCCCCGGGCTTTACGGGGGCACCATTTCCCCACACAGCCATGCCCTGCACATCCTAATCCACGAAATAATGCACTAGAAACACAGCAGGGGCGGGCAGGTCCCAAGCGTTAGGAGTACAGATCTGCGGCTGGGTGTCTCAGCTTTATTCCCTCTTTGCTGGGGGAGGATTACTCCTACCGAGGGTTCATTAGTTAGTGCCTTTGGGCTCTATTTTAGGCAACCCAGCAACCAATTAATTTTTTTAAGGTAAGTTTAAACCCTGACCTTAGGCAAACTCTATTGAAATATGGATCAGGGGTGAGCCGGCCGCAGCTCTTGCTGTTCTGGACGTGGGCGGGCCGCCGGGCTGAAAACAACTGGCCTTTCTTGCTTTAACGGTTCGGCTCCGCCTGATGAATTTGCATTGAGCGTCTACATCGTTGGCGGCCATGGGGCCGCTGTGGGTGGAAGAAGAAGACGGGGGAGAAGGAAGGGGGTTGAGACAAAGTCTAAAGGATGGTGGCAGAGGGGACTGGTGAGGACCGAAGAAATGGAGATGATGCGAGTGGGAGGGGGAGAGGCGTGGGGTTAGAGGACCCCAAGGACTAGATTCCCTGCCCCGGGAAGTCTCTGAAGTCACGTGGGGTAGACGGGCCAGAACTGCGGCTGTCTGTTCAGTTTCCTTCTCTCCACCCCTTCTGTCCTCTGCCTACTTCACCAACACGAAGACGAGCGTGGGCAGGGCGGGAGGTCCCCAGAGCTCCGCTTCAGGTTTTCCAGGTTCTTAACTGGAGAAGTAAAAGCTGCCGTGCCTGCCTCCTGCCTTCTGTGGAGACGAATGCATTCTGGGAAACTCTCGCACCGGAAGATGCGATTATTCCGCGTGGAAATGGACCATCACGGACTCACCCCATGAAACACATCTCATTTGCTCCCTCTTGTAATCGGATTTCCACGCGCTAACTTTATTGGTGTGAAAATGGAGCCCAAGTGCCCAGCGAGGGATGTGCAATAGTGTGAATAATATTTACTACGTCCAAAGGGCCTTACTTGGCTCGGCGGGGGGGGG
>PVHT021183544.1:1724145-1758266 GCA_004024745.2 Catagonus wagneri
TTAGGGAAAAAAAAGAAAAGCCTTTCCAGGGCAGTGCTTTATCGCAGCCCACAAAACAGGAGGTGAGGCTTAGGCTGGGCGGAACCGGTCCTAAGGGTTGAGTACCAGATCCACGGCAGTTTGATGACAATCCTGGAAAGAACCCGACCCAAAGGCAGCTAAACAGGAAGCTGTAATGTCTCCCCTCGCAAATTATTCAGTATCGGCAACGACATCTTAATAAAACAGACACGGCGTCAGCCGTTTGCGCTTGGTAATTAAGCTGAAAAAGAACAGCTCAGCTTGGTGGTCGAAGGTGGTAATATATTCTGACATGGCACGACACAAACGAAGGGAAGGGCACATGAGGGGTGGCACGTAGATCAGATAGGAGGCAGCTGGCCCCCGGGCTCGTCTCTTTTTAGCTGGTGCAGAACCAGCCTGTGTTGAGGTAGGATGGCTTTCGTTGGCTGGGGGCCTCTGACAGGTGGCTCATTTAACCAGATTGTGAGACAATTAAAAGAAAATGGCAATGTCTGTATATTTCCATTTCCTTTAAGGGGGGCAAATGCGAAGTTTCCCGAGGAGCTTGCCTAGAAAAAGAAAGCGGTCTCGCCTTTCAGAACAGAGGGAACGGGGACCAGCCGGTAAAACCCCTTGTGTGAGTTTGGTGCTGATGGTGCAGGAAGGTGGAACTCCGCGGGGAAAATGAAAAGGAACCCCACCCCCTCCAAAAAAACCCCACCCCTGGGCTGTCACTTTAATTATAAGGTCTATTTTTTTGTCTTTTTGTCTTTTTGCCTTATCTAGAGCTGCACCTGCAGCATATGGAGGTTCCCAGGCTAGGGGTCTAACAGGAGCTGTAGCTGCTGGCCTTCGCCACAGCCATAGCAATGCAGGATCTGAGCCGCGTCTGCAGCCTACACCACAGCTCACGGCAACGCCGGATCCTTAACTCACTGAGCAAGGCCAGGGATCAAACCTGCAACCTCATCGTTCCTAGTTGGATTCGTTAACCACTGAGCCACGAGGGGAACTCCCTACTTATAAGGTCTTGAGGGCTTTGCCCCAGGCAGTGGAGGGCTTGGTTTAGGAACCAGAGTTGTAAGGATGCTTTTGGTTTATCTAAATAATAGGCTTTGTCAGATCCACGGGGGGGGGGGGGTGAGCTCTCATTCTGAGAGCTGGTTTTCCAGAGGGCTGTAATAGTCTGGAATGTTCCAGTGGTCCCGCTCTGCAATCAAACAGCCAACCTGGGCAAGAGGAACTGCTATGAAAAGTTGTCATAGGCGTCTCACGCGCCTGGAGCCGGAGCCCAATTTGAAGGGCCTGCTTGTCACGCTTCGAGCTCACATTTTCCTTTTCCTCTTCATAGATGATCACAAAAACAATTTCATGTGTCTTTCATGCAGGGAGAGAAATATGGGCTTTAACAGCTCCAAACAGGCATATGTGCTTACCTGGGTATTCATTGTTTGAGAAAAGAGAATTCTAAGCCTCTTGATACTCAATAACTTCCACAAGATTCTGGGAACCCCTTTTCCCAGTGACATCCTCTCTCCCACCCCCGCTCCCCGCACCTTCCCGTGAACTCTTCCTACGCCTCGGTCCTCACCCCAGCTGGCCAGCCGGGTCCCTTGTCCTTCCAGGATAGGAAAATACCTTGGCTGCCAACTGTCCAGGCCCTGAGCACATCAACCCCTCGTCTCAAACCTGCTGATTCAACTTGAGCCCACCAGTAGAGTGCTGCCCAGAGTCAGGAGGCAGAGGTCCAGAGAGGGAGGTCGGTGGGTAGAATCTAGCACAGCAGGGCGCAGTGAGAACACAAAGCATTCATTTTATCCGCCAGCCATGGCACCTGCCTCACAACAGGCTACTTATTTGGTCAGTTTCTCCTGCATGTGGCATTGGTCAGTGATGCTGCAGAAAAAACACTGCAATTATTCAGTTTTAAGCAATACTTGGGCCGATGCTCAGAAACCACAGAAGCCTCATCACGGTTTTCTCCGGGGTGGGGAGGGGCGGTGATGATGCTAAGTGGAGTCCTGGCCGGACTCTGGTCCATCGTGGGCCCCCTGGGCCTGTGGACCTACCCCCCTCAACCAGGGTCATTGCCCTGACTCCAGGATGCATATTTAGGATGCCGTGCTGGGCAGCTGGTCCTTGTTCTGTGAGGTGCGAGCACCTCGGTGGAGACGGTCAATTGGAAACAGGAACTCCATCCCATCCGGCCCACACATCACATCCCAGGAGGGGTGGCGAGCAGAACCATTCTTAAAAGAGCGAAAAGATCCAGAGATGAAGTCTCCATCCCACTGCCGTGTGACTCATCGATCCGGCCCTCGCAGAAACAGGACGAGTCCTGAGGGTGGCCGTCAGTAAATAGCCCTGATCAGTCTCTGCGCCAGGTCTGTTATCCTTGCAGACGAACTTGGCCAAGGTCTCCGGCTACTGATTGGACCACTGAGTGCTCTTCCAGCCCAATCAGGAAAGAGGTCCAGGAACGGTTTGCATAGCTCTAGAGTGGACCACGAAATAAGTCTGCAGGTTGCTCCCAGGGCTAGTGAGCTTCGCCGCCCTCTCTCATAATGAAACCTGGACGATCTGGACGTCCTTGGAGTGTCCCGTTGGTCCATGACAGTGACAATATGATGCTGATCAGGCCCCAAGTGTGCGAGGTAGCCAGTCTGCTGGAGGCCTTGAGAAGATACATGTGCGTTAGGGGGTTGAGCTGAGCCCAGCGAAGCGTCAGGGTCCTGTTGCACCTTCAGGGCTCCAGCGGTCAGAGGCTCGCCAAGACGCGTTCTCTAAAGTAGAACTGTTGACTCTTGGCCCCCTTCCCCAACCAAGAAGGTAGCAACACAGCTCCTGGTGGGTATTTTGGTTCTGGGGACAGACTGCTCCACACCTGGGTACTTTGTATCCGTTGCTGGATTAACACGGAGCTGCTAGCTTCCAGTGGGGCTCAGAGCAGGTCCAAGCTGGGGTGCAAGCTGCTCTGTGCTGTGTGGACCTCACAATCCAGCAGACGTCATGGGGTTGGAGGTGTCAGTGAGTGTGTGGTGGGGGGAGAATTCACTTGAGAATCTGAGACCTGGTGGGAGGCAGCTCCCGGTAGACCTGAAACGCCATACAATTAATGTCCGTCCATCTTTGCTAAATAATTAGCCTCAGGTCTGAACACCATAAAAAAAGCACAATGCTCAGATTACTATATCAGAAGAACAAGACTGATTATTTCTTTTTTTTTTCCCTTTGGCTGCAGCATCTTGATGTGGGACCTCAGTTCTCAGACTGGGTTCCAACCCTGGCCACAGTCTGAAAGCATGAATCCTAACCACTAGACCACCAGGGAACTCCCAGGAATGCTTTTCTTTCTTTCTCTCTTTCTTTCTTTCTTTCTCTCTTTCTTTCTTTCTTTCTAAGGCCACACTTGTGACATATGGAAGTTCCTGGGCTAGGGGTCAAATTGGAGCTGTGGCTATAGGCCTACACCACAGCCACAGCTATACTGGATCCGAGCTGTATCTGTGACCTACACCTCAGCTTGCGGCAACACTGGATCCTTAACCCACTGAGTGAGGCCAGGGATTAAACCCGTATCCTCACAGATGCTATGTTGTGTTCTTAACCTACTGAGTCACAACGGGAACTCTCGAAGAATGATTCTTGAATGCTCATAATCTGTATTTTGATCAAGGATCATCCAGTGGATTTTTAAATACTTTCCTTAGACTAGATGTGAACTTAATATATGTGAATTAATAAAACTGAATGGTTTAGAGTGGATTAAAAAATTTCCATTCTTAGCAGAGATGGAATGCCTAGCCATGGGACATCACAGGGCCATGAAATCATGCCTACCCAACACGAACTGTGTCCCCACCAAGCCATGGGCCTGAGCTGGCCTCATAGCAGCTGTCACAAAATGGAAATGGCATTAAGAAGGACCAGAGGGTTCAAGCAAGCTGCAGGAGCAGGTAGCTCAGACCCTGTGTCCCCAGTGTTGACTGTGCCACTTCGACTTAATGATGGGAGCCCCCAGGGCCGCTGCAATGACGGACTTGGTGACGGCCGCAGGAAAAGTAGTCAGGGGCAGCCTGAAGCAATGTGTCCTTTCAGGGGTGGCCTAGGTTGCTTCAGCACCCGGGGCAGCCAACGTCCGGTGATGGCGAGGGAAGGACACAGCGGCCTATTTCCACCTGATGGGCGCCATGTCTACTCAGGCTCCTGCGGGACCAGCCACGGCTTGGGGGCCTCCCTGTGCCTGCTAATTCCTCTCGCCCCTTTGCTCCTCCTTGCACAGGTACTGGTCCCAGGTGAACATCTCACACTTCAAGTCCTGCTTCAGCATCTGCTTCTGAAGAACCCGACCTGGGTCAGGGACGCAGCAGTAGAGCCGGCACATCAGCCCAGCAGCATTTGCTCCTTGCTCCGGTAACGACTCATTCGCCAGGACGGTTTTATTCCCAGCCTGGCGCTGGCTTTGTTATCTCCAACACTTGGAAGTCCAGCGTCAGCCTGGTCCTTTCCCTTCCAGCCACTGGGGGGCAGAGGTGAGCGCAGGGAAGCGGCACACCTCTTTCCGAAAGGCTTTGACCCCGCCAAGGTGACCCAGGTGGCGACATCAGCTGCACGGCAGGCCGGGCAGCCCTGGCTGGTTGCCCTGTGGACCCTCCCAGGTCTAATGTCCTGTTCTGCCAGAAGCTGACCTTGACACGAGGAATTGAATGCAAGTCGTTGATTTGGAAGGTGATCCCAGGAAACACGGAAAGAGGATAAAGAGACCGGGAAGGCAGGAAGCCCACGGCTGTGCTTTCGCAGCCAGGGTACCGCTGGTGCCAGTGAGGTTTATCCCTGAGCTGAGCACTGACCCTCCAAGGACTTCCCCCCAAATCTGCTGCTTGACCGCGAATCCTTGCCTCCTGATCTGCTCCGGGGGGCGGGGGGGGGGCGGACCAAACCAAGACGCTTAACTGGTGTGATTTTTTTGAAATTCTTTAAAATGAAAGCCACTTTTTTCCTTTAAATGTTAAAATACATTTCTTGGTAGCTTTTTACATACTTACTCAAGTCTCCTGCTTCCCTTTGAAAATAAAAACAAGTAACAGCAAGGGACCCAGTTTTAAACTAGGCAACTGTAACTCACCCCCTTTGGGATGGAACCTTCCGATCTGGCCACACCCCCGGCCACGCCCCTTGGTTTCCCCCGAGGGTATTTTCCTCACCAGGGAGCATTTCATGGCAGGCTATTTTCCCCAAATCCGAGACATAGTCCCCCTGATCCTAGTCTGCATCAAAAATGCTTACAGATAAATCAGGAGCGCTGCGTGTTTTGAGCAACACACGGGAAAAAACCCGTTTCTAGGAAGACACGAAGAGGGTTCCTGTGCGTCGCAGACAGGACGACGGACAGTCACCCCGCAGCTCTGGCCTTCCTGGGGGTTAGAGCTTGTGGTCTTGTGGCCTAGGACTGGGATTTCGTCTTCCACCTCCAATAAATCAGATCAGATAGGCAGCGGGTTCTGAGGGTTGCGAGCGGTACTGTAAAAAACACATTTCCAAACATCCGCGACTCCCTTCCACCATGGTTAAAGGAGAGCAGTACAGAATCTAGAGGTCGATCAGTGCTCCAGACGCTGTCACTTCGGAGCCTGCTTTGGTTTTCACTTTGTCTGTTTTCCTTGTTCCCCGCATTTTTATCTGTCAGAAAGGCGCGATTTTAAGGCCAAACGGGGGTGGGGGGGAGTCATTCCTTCCGAATCTCACAAACTCTAACACAACAGCTATTTTCCTCACTGCAGAGGGTACCTGCAAGTTTTGGTTCTGGATTTTTTCCCCCACATTATTTCATAAATATTTCTCTATGTCTTGGGCAGACTTCACTCTGGTGTGTGTGGGGGGGTCCCTGTCACGGGAGTTCTCGCAGGACCTGCTGGAGGCGTTGAGGGTCTTTTCAGCTTGCTTACTTGTTTATTTGTTCAGCTATTATTCCCCTGTGTTTGAACATCTTATGCATATGTAGCATTTTTCCCCTCTAAGATATTCTTTCCTTTGGACAAATAACCAGGAGAAAGAGGACTCCCAGGATCAAAGGAAGTGGGTATTTGAAGGCCCATGAGGAACTCAGCCTCGGAACTTTGGGAACTTCTTCACTATCCAAAATTTTATCACAGCGCCTTATCTTGCAAGCTTATCACTAACTGGTCTCAGCTCCAGGGACTTATAGCAAGAAATCCAGCCCTCCACCAAAGAATGTAAATATGACACTACAAAGAAGATTTTAAAAAACTGTGCCAAGCTCTTCGTTCCCAAAAGGAAAGGCTGCATCCAGAGAAGGAGGCTTGGGCTCCCCGGGACCTGGATTTGGGGCCCATTTTTCGGGGAGCCCCGCAGGGTCCCTCTTAAGGCCCACACGTGCCCACCTCTGCGCCCCACCTGCAAACCCGTGGTCACCTTTCCCAGAGCAAGGTGGGTTCTGACATTAAAATATCTTAAATTAGAAACCTTTCTCACTTTCGTGTATCCTAGTCCACAAAACACCCGCGGTTACCCCCAAATCAACGTTCAAACGGCAGAAGACTCCGGAAACTCAACTCTTTCTTCAGTAAAAGCCTGGACTTTACATTTTCTACACTTAAGAAGACAGCATTTGAAATACAGTTCTAGCAACTCAGCTCAGTGCTCTCAAACTGTAAGATCCTTTTGCTGAAACAAAGGAATACATCATTCTAATCAATGTAATTACATTTTTCAACGAAAGTTTTAGAGGACTGTTTCCAAAAGCTTGATTAGTTTATTAATCTCCTTTCTCTCCTTAGCTATGCATCTCAAGAGGCTACTTTACATCAAGTTCACATTAATGAAACAATTAAGACAATTTAAGATACTACATCATTTCAAAAAGATACGAGTCCAGATCTCTGATAGCGTCTTGTAAAAGACCCAAGGCCTCACTGCAGAAATGCACCATCAAAACAGAATCCTGTCTTACAATCCTTGAAGGGCTCAGCTATTCTTTCAACTTGGGGTGTTTTTGCCACAGCCGGAGTTATTGAAAACAGTTCTCTCTTTGATTTCTCCCCTTAAGACTTTCAAGATTCCCAGAGATCTGAATAATCTCCAAGAGATTTGGGGAAATTAAGTGAGAAAATCTTTCTAAGATAAAATACTGCTACAGACGTCGCCATGATGGGATCAGGTTGGCCGTTTCTGGTGGTAACCGATGGGGAAGACGCACCAGAGAATCTTCTAGAAATATTTACCACCTTAGAAGGATTCTTTCCTACGCGCGCGCGTGCGCACACACACACACCATTAAGTTTTTTGAGCTTGGCTGTTCACATGTTACACCTTAATTTGAAAGTCCAGATAAACAGTAATTAAGAGAAAAAAAGGACATGTCATCAGAAAACCACCTGCCTGAGAAATAAGGATGAAAAGCGTTGTGTATGGGGAAGAGAAGAATGTTTAGAAGGAGGCGAGGGAGTTCCCATGGTGGTTCAGCAGGTTGAGAACCTGACAAAGTCGCCATGAGGATGTGGGTTCGATCCCTGGCCTCACTCAGTGGGTTAAGGATCCGGCTTTGCCGCCAGCTGTGGCATAAGTCACAGATGCGGCTAGGGGGAAAAAAAAAAAGCAGTAGGCATGGAGGGACCGGCCAGGTCTGGCAGGTGACCTCCATAATCAGGTTTCGGGCCTTTCATCCAATAGTTGTTAAGAACTGCAAGATGGTGACAGGCCAGCAGTAAATCTTGTATGGGTTCATTGGAGCCTGAGGCCCCAGCCTTGCTGGAGAAGGGGATCCCGTCTCTAACCTGTCCCCACGGCCAGTAAGGGGCTGCTGGATTTCTTAGTTGATCCCTTTTTTTTGCTCCCCTTCCATTTTTTTTTTTTTTTGTCTTTTTGCCTTTTCTAGAGCCGCACTTGCGGCATGTGGAGGTTCCCAGGCTAGAGGTCGAACCGGAGCTGCAGCCACCGGCCTACACCACAGCCACGGGAACGCGGGATCCTTAACCCACTGAGCGAGGCCAGGGATAGAACCTGCAACCTCATGGTTCCTAGTCGGATTCGTTAACCACTGAGCCACGATGGGAACTCTGCCCCTTTCATTTTTAATTCCAGCCTAATAGCATGGCTTGTTGCTCTGGTTAGTCCTGGCTGCGATTTGTGCCCCTATTAAATGCAAATTAACCTCCTCTGGAGCCCTCCCCTGGTTTGCAAGGGCCCCAAGGCCCCGGGAGGCTGGGGCAGGCTGGTGTTGGGGCCAGTTTCTGACTTGTGCTGTGGCCCGTCCCAGACCACGTGCTTCAGCAGGAAGCATAGAAGCCGCTGGCTTGGAGAAACAGATTCCCGCCATGCAGCTTCCCCTTAAGCGTCTCCAGAATCTTCCCAGGACCTGCTTTCCCAGAAGGGCAGGTCTGCAGGGACCCTCTCTCTGGCCGGACAGGAAGGGGCCTGCGAGCCTCCTTTCTCCACGGTGGCACCTCGGCCCTCCTGCAGGTGCAGGGTTTAAGGATAACCAGGGGCTCGCGAGCGCTCTGGGATGTAGAGAGAAAATCAGCTTAAGGCCCTGCAACATCCTTCACGGTTTGGTCCAAAGGATTCCTGAAAAGTGGGTCACCAGGTCTTCACAGAGGCAGGGAAGAGTTAAAGTGTAAAGTTTGTTGCTGTTGTTGTTGTTTAGGGCTGCACGCGTGGCATATGGAGGTTCCCAGGCTAAGGGTTGCATCGGAGCTGCAGCTGCCGGCCTACGCCACAGCCACGGCCACAGCAGATCGAGCCGGTCACAGCCAAGTGACCTCCCCCGGTTTGGAGCCTGAAACACATGCTCCAGGGAGAAACTCAGACCCCTGGCGGCGACCCACAGGGAGGGTTCCTGCCCGGCTGTGGTGCGCCCAGAGCCCCAGCTCGGCACACGCCGCTGCCCAGGAGATTTACTGCTGCCAGAAGTTCAGGAAAGAATTTGATAACCTGGCTTTTTGAATGATTTGGAATTTCACGCATCAAAAAAAGGCACAAAGGATCTGCATTTGTCTTTACGATTTTCTTGTGAGGTTTTCAAGGCACGTGAGCCTGGCTCATTCTGCTCCCGTGACTTAAACTTGACTGCGAGGGCAGGGGATGCAGCCTGCTGGCTGAGGTGCTATAGCATTTCGGGTACCGAGTCGGACATTAACCGGCCTCTGCTGCTCTGTGTTGACCTTCTAGAGGACTTCGAGGAAAGCAGGCAGGCCTGGGGGGTGGGGTGGTCTGTGGGGCCTGAGGGTTAACAGAGGCCAATCCGAGGATGAGCCCCGCACGAGAAGGGCCAGTCAGGAAAGGCACCCACGCTTGGCTCAGGGAGCACCTCCTGCCAGGTCAAATGCCGATGACCATGAATGCCAGCCCTGGGCCCCGCGCCCCGATCCCCAACGTTGTGCCAGCTCGGCCCTTACCTGCCACTCCTCGAGCTGGAGCGGCGCAGGTGCAGCGGAGTTAAAATGTCAGAGGGAAGGAGTTCCCACTGTGGCACAGTGGGTTAAGCGTCCCGCTGCAGTGGCGGGGGTGGGGGGACTCAAGAGGAACCTGACGAGGCAGCACTGGGCATTCAGGACAGACCGTGCGCTTTCAACCCGGGCCAGGCTGGCGCATTTCGGGGCGCGCTTTTCTTGTTTGAGGAAGCGAAGTGAGACGGAGTTCCCCAACGTGTTAATTCGATTAAAACCCAGCTGGGGCTGCGCAGGTCCGAACCCAGCGGCACTTGCCATTATCTCCCCCTGCGCGAGGGCTGCTCTGGTTCCTTCATATTTTGGCTGCGATGGGGCCGTCGCCCCGCCTGTTAATTCTTAGGTTCCAAGATGCTAAGTTGGTCTGATTTCGCTGGGACTTGAGTGAGGAGCCGTGCCCTATTCTCCCCAGAGAGAAGACTCCTTGCTTCTCAGCCAGCAAAGTGACGCTCCTCTAAGGTGCAAATCAGACCCCCGAGCCGTCCCCGGCAGGTTCAGGTCTGACCCCTACTGCCCGCCGCAGAGGCCAGCTTGTCCCCCTGAACTGGCCCACCTCACCCCCCTTTTGCTTACTTCTCCCCATCCCTCCAGACCTGCTGCCCGTGTTCAGACTGCCTGGCTCCCTTCCGCCCCTGGGCCTTTGCACCGGCTCTTCCCTCCACCAGCCAGAAACACGGCTTTCCCCACAGCCCTCCGCCCCCGCCTGGTCAGCCAGGTCGCAGCTGCAAAGTCACGTCCCCCTCCGGGTGACCTGCTGAGAACTAGGCCGTATCACTCGCTCCCACCATCGCCGGTCATTTCGCTCCAGGCCCTAATCCCTGCCTGTGTTTTCTTTGTATTTCCCCCACTGTCTTCCCCGCTGACACCAGCCCTATATAAGGTCCTCGGCTTCTTGGTCAAGGCCATCTCCCCAGGGTGAGGATGGAGCCGGGTCAGATGGTGCTCCCTGTTTGAGAGGACGGCGTTACAGCAGCACGTGGGGACCCCACTTCGCGTCTTCAAGGTCAGGGTCGGGGTGCGTGGGTACACAGTGACCAGGGCCCAAGAGAAAGCAGAAGTGGCCGGAGCTTTAAGAGGAGAAAGGCAGGACCACGGCCTGAGGCTGGAGGGGGAGAAGGGAAATGGTGTCCCAGCCTCCCCTTTGGAACTCTGGTCCTGGCATCCCAAATCTTCGCCAGGTCCCCGAAAAGGGAGGACACTGATCATCCCTGTTTCCGGAACGAGGCCCCCGTGCCTTGGAGAGGTTAAGGGCCTTTCGAGTTTGCTGAGCTGACAAGAGGCGGAGACGGAACTGAGCCCAGGTTCCTGTCTGACCCCAGTTCATTCTCCCAAACGGGATGGAAGGAGCGGCAGGGATGGCGCGGAAAGCTGGGAGCTGGGAGCTCCCCGGCAGACCCAGGACTCCAGACCAACACTTCAGGCCGGAAGGAGAGCTGGTCCAACTGGGCATAACACCCCCCCCTGCAGCCTGGCCAGACAGCCATGAGGCCCGGGCTCTGCGGGGCTGCAGGGTCTTCGGAGGGGCCTTCTCCTGGGCCCCCGGCGGCGGCCCCTCTCCAGGAAAGGGGCCCTTCCCGCCCCGACTTCTGGCCTGTTGCCCAGCCTCTCGGGCTCCGCCTCTGCCTTCTCCCCAGGCCTTGCAGCAGTTGGCAGCTCATCCAGCGCACCTGCCACATCTGCAGGGCTCACTGCCACGGCCAAGGTCATCTGACTTGCAGGGGATCTAAGGACAGAGGCTGGGGCCCCCAGCCCCTCCCCAGCCCCCGGACTCCATGGCCCAGCAGGCAGAGGCCCCTGGAGACGCCTGATCTTCTCAAGGTCACCCAGTTCCTTGCTGTTCAGCCCGGCCAAGAACAGAGGCCTCCCCAGCCAGGCACGCCCTGCCAAGTCACAAAGACTTTACTGTACATATTCCAGACAGAGCAGGAAGAGTTTCAGGTTTTTCCACCCTGACAAAGTACTGTGGATTATTTGCAAGAAGTCTGGGAAATTCCAGAAGTCTGTTTTCAAAAGACACCCTCTTGGCTGCCCTCCGCTTTGCAAATAACCCCTCGTTCAGGTATGGGAGAGGATGCATTCTGCTGAAGTCTCTAACGCCCGTGACCAACTCCTCAGGTGAACGCCAGCGATGGAGCCACTTCAGACCCCAAATCATGAAGCCCGTCTGTCATCACTCTGCGGTCCAGGGGCTGCCCCCGGAGCCGGAGCCGTGCTTCCCGGGTCACCTGCCCAAAGCCAGCACCTGGCTTTAGTTTGGCAGCCATCAGAGTCTCGGCGTCTGTTTCCCATTACTTGAATTCCAGTTCTCAACTTCGCCGCCCCCGCCCCGGCCCCCCTATAATGTGCCTTGGCTGCTGCATGTAAACTCGGAGATCAAATCGAAATTCCAATTCACGGACGTAAATTGTCCGTGTGATTTGAGTAAGTGGGACAAGGCCCTGGGCTGGTTATTTTTCCTGGATTCCTAGACGGGGTTATTTACATGTTGGAAGGCCCGGCTGCATAAGTGAGCTGTTACTCTTGGATGGGTCCATACATTGCTTCTGTATGGAGGGAAAATAAAACAGGGCCATGAGGGGAAAATTGCTGCCTGGATTAAGTGAAATTTGTTGGCTGTACCTAGAAACTATTTATAAAGATACAGAGGGGAATTTGTAAAATATACAAGGGTAAGAAAACCTGAAACTGAAATGCTTTCTTCCCCAATAATTTAGACTAAAAACTGAGGCTAATTCATTGAGCATTTAAGAAGATAGCTAGCTAAGGCAGATCACGCTAAACCTATAATTATCACGTCACTCTAGAGTTTTATAATGTAGATGTAATTACTCCATTCCTGAAACTTGTTTTGTTCTTCTGAGAAATAATTTTTAGTTTAAATATAGGAAAGTTCAAAGACTAATAAAACAAACACCTGTGGACCCTCAACTGTAATTTGACACTGTTAACATTTCGCCCTATGGCTCCCAATACTTTTTTAAACTAAAGATATGGAATTTTAGAATTGAGAACATTTTATAGATTTATTCTCTGTCTTTGGACTCCCACTTAGAGGCAACTTCTCCCACAAACATCAGTAGCTTTTCAACCATCTACACAGGAGATACTTGAGACAGGTACGTTCATATTTACATGTGTCCCAAAACACAGAGCAAACTTCCTGAAAATGGCCTGCTAATAAACATTTCGGTGTGGGGACCATATGGCCTCTGTTGCAGCTACTTAGCTTGGCTGCTGGGGTGTGAAAGCAGCCACGGGCCATGTGTTAAACAAATGCACGTTGATGTGTGCCAATAAAACTTTATTTACAAAAACAGGCAGTGGGTGGTACATTGCCAAGTCCTGTTATGTGTATCATGTTGTGTGTGTATTCAATATATGTCAACGGAACAGTAGTTCATTCATTTTAAGCGCTAATTAGAATCCCGCGGCATCTCATTTTATTTAGCCCGTCTTCTGTCAGAGAGGCCTTTAGATTTCCATTACTGTTTCCTGTTTGTTTTGGTGTTTGGCTTTTTTTTTTTTAAAGACCATCCACATGATCAGACAGGCGAGTTGGAGCTGACATTGCCTAGCTGGAGCTAAGCCACTCCGTGGACTCTTGTATTGTTCGGTGGAAATGCAAGCTTTGGAGGGAAGGTGGCAACGGGACTGGCTTGTGCTCCCGCGTGGCCGCCAAATTTAGTGCAAACGCTAGAACGTGCCCCTTGAATTATCCTGGCAATTCTCTCCATCTCCTTTGTTTGCCTTGACAGCCGGGGACAGCACTTGCCCCTAAGACGAGGGGCCTGGCAGAGCGTGGGGTCACCCCCGGACACCTAGAGAGGGCAGGTCAGAGGCCGGTTGCTAAAGGAGGGATGTGGGCCGGGGCGGGGGTGGCAGTGCCATCCGAGGGCCAGCACCACATGGGAGCACAGCCATAGCTCCAAGATCCTTCGAATCCTCGGGAGCAGCCGTGTATCCGGACTGCAACAGCAATCCCCCGACTTTTCAAATGCAACTCACTGAGGGACGGATGGAAGGAAGGAAGGGAGGAAGAGAGAGAGAGGAGGGCGGAGCACTGAGCGGCAGGGCACAGGCTGCCACAGGGTCCCACCCCTGGAGGCGCAGAGGCACAGGGATCACGGCAGGGGAGGCGCGGGCATCACGGCAGGGGAGGCACAGGAGAGCCTTCCAGGCTTCTCTTTGAGGGACTCGGGAGCCCCTGGCTCTGTCCGCGCTGCCACCTCCGTCCCTGGGGGACCCTTTCAGCCTCGTAGCCCAGCCTGGCATTTCCTGTCCACAAAGCGGGGGCTGCGGATCCACCTGACACTGACCTATTTACCAAGACGGGCGCTTTGGGAAAAGCGGAGGAAGGCGTTATTCTCATTAGCCTACAAAACCTCCAAAACGGAATGTAAGCAGAGGCCCTTCCCTCCAACAAAGCCCCCTCGCTCCTTTTAGGGCTTGTGCCCGGTGTTGCTCCTGGATCCGGAGTCCCCCACAGGCGGGGCCGCATCCCCGGAGCCAGCTGAGTGCACGGTCTGTTTTGGGCCCAAGAGACACTCTTTCCTTTGCTTTCTTGCGAGATGTTTACTGGAGCAAGCCCTGTCCTTTCCGCAACCTCCAATACATTATTTTGTCTCTTCTCCCCTTCCCGCCTCCTCAGTCTGGAGAGACTATTTTGGCTGTGATTTCCCATCGTGTCTCCTTCTTTCCTTTTTTTCTTTTTTAAATCTCATGAGGGTCCTGGCCAGCCGTGCAGCTTAGGGCTCCTCCCAGCATCATTTAACACATCCCCCCTACCCCCACCAAGATCCAAAAAAGCAAAATTTAAAAATCCTCTTACAGAACGCCACGCTTCCCAATAACTAGAGAGGATGGTTCCTGTGTGCCTTTTAGCTGCGTTTTGAAGAAGAAGGGGCTGTTTGGGGGGGGGGGGGTGTCATCACGTGCCCAGAAAGCCCAGACCATCTCCCTGTCATTGGACTTGACCCAAACAGCTTTCTCGAAGGCTCCGGGACCCTGGTCCAAGCCACAGGGTCGGTTGATCTTCAGAAAGACCCAGGTGGAGTCACCACAAGGATGATTACAACCTAGCGTCAGGAAAAGGGGAAGCTGGAATGTGTCACAGCCTCCCAGGCCAGCCCATCAAAGCTGTGTCCTTCCCGAAAGCCCCAGGCCCGCCTCTGTGCCTCCTGTCTGGTCGGCGGCCACCCCACGTAGACCAAGGAGACAGACCGAGATGAAAAGGCAACGCGCAGCAGAAGTAAACTTGATTTCCAGCCCAGAGTCTAGTTTTCTAACCCAGGATATAATGTACCCAGATACGGGCTTGGATGTCACCCAAGAATGGGAGCGAGGAACAGGGTGGGGCAGAAAGATAAGCCAGCCTCACTTCTTCTGGGTTCTGCTGTTTGCATCTGCTGCCCTTTCATCTCTCGGCCAGGGAAGGGCTTGATAGGACTGCTGGTGACGTGTGGGGCTGGATTCCTTCCTTCCTTCCATCTGCCGCGCCGTCCTGGGTTCTTTCAAAGGCGAGAGGACAGTCACGGAGCTCAGAAGGGAGATTTCCTCGGTCACGCTGCACAGGGCCCTGGGGCTGGGGGGCGGGGAACATCCTGGGCCTGACGCCCGTCTGGGAGGCTGGCTGGTGGCCTTGGCCAAGTCCCTGATTGCCCGTCTTGCGCCTTCAGTTTCCCCGGCGACCCCACGAGGATCCGAACGCTGTCCGCCTTGGAGGTGGCTGCGAGCAGCCGGCCGGCCCAGCAATGAAAGGATAAGGGGAGCGAGTCTGAACATGGCTCCTGGGTGGTGCCCTAGCCACTGCCGCCTTCAGAATCCACAGACAGTAAGACCAGGGGCTCTGCCCCGCAGATAACGCTTGGCGCAATGCTAGGAAACATTGCCACGGGCGATGAAGGGAGAAAAACGTACCCCAGACTTCACTGTGAACCGCCAGAGACCCCTGCACACTTTCTCACCCCGTGGCTCCCGGCTGCCTGCAAAACGGAGCCCAACTGCCAAGGGCAGGGCTCTCTCCCCTGCACAGAGCTTGGGGGCCCGGTGGATGGGATGGAAGTGTTGAATAAACGGTATTTTCCGGTTGGCTTTCGAGACCCTCCCCCATCCTCTACGTGAACTTGTGGCCAGTGGCACACCGTCCACTGTTTTCCTAGGAACATCTCCCCTCCCTATAGGTATGATGGCCCCCACGGCGGCCACAGCCTTGGACTTCTCCTCCAGGATCAGTTTCTTACTTTCCTTTGGGCTTCTTCCCTGAGGGGATTCTGTAAATGAGATCCTTTATCCTGTCATTTTCTTCCCCTCATTTTCTCACTTTCTTGCTTCTGTCCATCCCTAAGATTTCCCCTTCTTCTTCCATTCGTTCTCCAGTTCCCCACTGGTCTGGCAACACCTTGACTGTGATGGAAGCTGGAGGTCAGGGTCAAACCACCTTTAGGAGCTCTGCCAGTTCCAGGCCCTGGAGTGGGGTAGGTACCTTCCTAAACACAAATCCAGCAGCAGCAGCAAGAGGCATGAGGAGCGGCTGAGGAGACAATGAGGTAAGTGGATTCTGCAGATGACTTCATGGTTGACCTTGGACTTAGCCATGCCGTTTCTCAGCCTCTGAAACCATCCGCAGAGCATTTGATGGGAAAAGTGTAGACAGTCTTTGAAACCTTCGTACAAGAGGCGCCATCTAAATCCTCGCTGACTTTTATTCTTCAGGGTTTAATTGTACCTACTTCTAGGATAACATGGCCTATTCCTGAAATATGACCTTGGCAACAAATTTCCTTTAAGAATTTACTGCCAGCTGAATAGTTTCAAGGTGCAGCTATTACTGTGTTAATAAGACAAAAAAGAAGCCCTGGAAAGACTGCACACAGTATATGTCTCTATCAGGGTGAGCTGATAAAGGCAGGCAGCCACCTAGACGTCTCAGTGGGGAAAACAGCCAGCCGGGCTCAGGAGGGCTGGGCACGCGGGTCTCAGGGACAAGGACTCTCACTATCCAGCCTCAGACCCCAGGAGCCCTTCCAAACACAGAGGTCTCGAGAGCTGTTTGACGTAAGGCTCTGCAGATGCAAGGAAACGCGACATTTCTTCTGAGCACAAGCGCTAGCCCAGGAAGGCAGGTCCCCTGGGAAATTCCACCTGCCTCTGGGATGATCCCAGACCAGGCCATCAGCGCGTGGCACAGCATGATGTCGCTCCCTCTAAGACCCGGCATGGGTTTCCAGAGGCAAACCTGTGGGGTCCGAGCCTCTGGTTGGCAAACACTTGGCTCAGTGGATGACTTGGCTCACACCTCCCAGCTTTTCCATTAACCTCTTTTCATCAGCGACTTAACAACCAGCATGCTTACACGATACCTTTAAAATTCAAGGACCCAGCAAGCTACAAAAAAGTGTGCCATGGAAGAAGGAAGCTTATGGGCCCGTTGCTAAGTGAAGGAAGCCAGTCTGGAAAGGCTGCAGGTTGTCTGATTCCAACTATGTGACACAAAGTGCAAAACTACGGAGACAACAAAAACAGAAAAGGATCCGTGGTTCTCTGGGGTTTGGGGTAGGTGCGTGGCCCATCTGAACCTGAACTCTAGCACTAAATATAATGCCTCACAAACTACTGAGCTTCCCTGCAGATGCTCAGCCCCGATAACAACCGGGGTTGGTCCGTTTAACATTCCTGCCCTGACCTCTGGCCCCAGCCTCCAAGCCTCGGTGCTTGGCCCCAAGCCTGATTCCAGTATTGCTGGATAAATGAGAAAAAGTGTGGGGAGTTCCCTTCGTGGCTCAGTGGTTAACGAATCCAACTAAGAACCATGAGGTTGCAGGTTCGATCCCTGGGCTTGCTCAGTGGGTTAAGGATCCGGCGTTGCCGTGAGCTGTGGTGTAGGTTGCAGACGTGGCTCGGATCCCGCGTTGCTGTGGCTGTGGCGAAGGCCGGCAGCTACAGCTCCTGTTAGACCCCTAGCCTGGGAACCTCCATATGCCACCGGTGTGGCTCTACATAAAGGCAAAAAGACAAAAAAAAAAAAAGAAAAAGTATGAGTATCTGCAACTTGCCATCCTTAAGCCTATAGTCCCGGGTCTTCAGGACCAGCCCAGCCCCCACCACCCTCATCCAGGAGGACCGTGCATATGTTAGTGCCAGGGGCTTAAAAAATATCAGTATCTTAAAAACTCTAGCACCGTTTGCTCCTCTATGAATGTATTCAATGACTGGCACTCGCAGCCCCTGCTCCCCCTTCTCCTGCCCCCTGTTCCACGAGTGATGTCAGTCTCTGGCTGTAAAACAACTGCTTCTCACTCTAGGCTCTGGTCCTTTCTAAGCTGGGTTTGAAGGCTGAGTCTAAGAACTTGCCTGCAGTTTTCTAGGGACTCGGTGTGGGAGTGTCTTTATAATTCTATTAACATGTTAGATGCAGCCTTTGACAAAGAGGGTTTTTTTTTTTTCGGGAAATCACTCACCCTAAAAAAAAAAAAAGCAACCGTTCCTATGGAGATAGAAGTCAGGATAGTGCTGGGGGTGGGTCTTGAGGAGACCCTTCTGGGTCATGGAGGTGGTTTCCATTTTGATCTGAGCCTGTGTGGGAGGCTGAGTAAGGGGCCCCAAAGAGGTGTGCACCCCTAAGCCCCAGAGCCTGTGAATACACTATGTTTCATGGCCAGGGGACTTCATAGGTGTGATGAAGCCGTGACCTCCCTGCAGGTGCAGATGAAGTTAAGGTTTGTGAAGTGAGGAAATCATCCTGGACTACCCTGGGGTTCCTGAACCACCACCAGGGTCCCTCTAAGAGGATCACAGGATGGTCAGAGACAGAAAAAAGAGACTGGAAGATGCTTTGGAGGAAGAGGCCATGAGCCAACAGATGCAGGCAGCTTCTGGAGGCTGGAAAAGATGAGGGGTTTTCTCCTAAATCCTCCAGAGGAGACACAGTGTGGCTGGCACCTTGATTTTAGGACTTCTGACTCTAGATGTATAAAATCATTACTTCGTGTTGTTTTTAGCAACTAAGTTTTTGTTACAGCAACGTTCAGAGACTAATACGGTGTGTCTGTAGCTGGAAATTCATAGGTGTATACACTTAAGATTTGTATGACCGGCTGTGTGTCCAGGTGGGACCTCAACCTCAGTGTTACTAACATTTGAGTCCAGATTACTTGCCGTGGTGGGGGCTGCCCCGTGCATTGCAGGGTTTTAGCAGTGTCCTGGGCCTGTGCCCACTAGATGCCAGCAGCAGCCCCTCTTCCCCAGACGTTGACACCAAAATGACTCCAGACATTGCCGTGTTCCCTGGAAGACAAAGCCACCCTGGGTTGGCTTTAAATTAATTATTATTAATTTTATTATTAATTATTATTAATTTTAGCTGCGTCCACACCCCAGGCTAGGGATCCAACCCGTGCCGTGCCACAGCAGTGACAATGCCGGACACTTAAGCCAGTGTGCCACCAGGGAGTGCCCATGCTCACTATTAAACCAATTGCATAAATTCCACGTAAAATAAAGTAAAACCAAACAAAGCAAAACAAATCCTCTCCTTCTCTAACCAGAGCAGCTGTACAAGCACTCGCGATATTCCAGGCACAGACGAGGCTGCTACTTTGGAGCGAGCTTTAAGAGGCTCCCCTGGTGACCTCTTAGAGGGGTCTTCTGACCCCCTGGGCCGTCCCGGGCACGTGAGGGGTGGGGGTCAGAACGTGCCAGCCTCTAAGGGGGCCAGGGTGCCCGGGCTGAGGCCCCACGGGGCTGGGCGCGGATGGAGGCCAGGGTCCCGCGGCCTGGGTCCCTTCTGTCCCGCCCGTGTCAAACGGAACCACGTGAGTTAGACAGAAACTAGCCCCGGGGATGGAAACCCGAGCCCCCTAGAGAGGCTGGGGCTGCCAGTGTGAGGGACACGCGGGGCCCTGACAGTTCCCAGGTGGCCCTTGGAGGGACAGTGCTGGGCGGCCGATTGGCCGGAGGGAAAACAGAGAAGGCGCGGCTCTCTTACACAACAGGTCTGCCTGGCCATGCTCGCCTTACCCCTGACCTTGGACTAATTGTCAGGAAATCTACCTTCCCAATTACCTAACTGCCGCTAAGTGACATTGGAACGCTCAAAGAGGTCAGCCCCCGGGTCCTTGGTGGGGGGCTGGCTTGGCTCAAATGCCACCTTCGGGGGCCCCCACCCATTCCCTTTGATGCGGGGTCAGAGGGCTGCAAACCAGGAGACAGAGAGCAGCTCCGTGCTCTGGGCGGCAGTTCTTGTAACCAGGACCAGCGGTTTCTGGACAGTTCGGCTGCTTCCCAGCCGGGCAGCTCACGGAGGCCCTGGACAGCTTTTTCGGGCGCCAAGAGATCCGCTGTAGGCAGATGCCCTTCTGGACTGGGTCCTCAGGGCAGGAGAACGCTCGTTCAAGTGCACATCAGCTGAGGGTGTGGGCAAAGTGCCAAAAAGCGGGGACTGTGGCTCCAGATCTTTCCTAAATCCGGCGGATTCCTCTTCCCCCTTGTTACGCGGGGTTGGTCCTCACACACGTGGGAAAGCCAGGAACGCGGGGCAAGGAGACAGTCATCTCATCCGCGTCCCCGAGTTTAATCCTGAACTGGAACAAGCGTATCACGTCTCTCTCACTCTCAAAGAGCGATAATCCCCAGGCTTTGGGAGTGGGGACCGCGGGCAGAGGGCTGAGGGCCTGGGCTCCGGCAGTTCCCGCCAGGGGCAGCTGGCAGCCGGCTGGTGTTTACCAGCAAGGCCATTTGTCGATCCTCCTTCCAGGCTGAGATTAAATGTACAGAACAGCCCAGCCGTGGGGAAGGCTTCTTTTTGCAAAGGTATTTCACAGACGGGGGTCACTGTCCAGTTTGGCGGAATCAAGGAAAAATAACATGAACCCTGGCACTTACAAAACCCACAGCGCCCTTGATAACCCAGCGTGACAAGGTGCAAACAGGGCTTCGCGCCAGGGGTCCAGCTGGGCTCCCGGCCGCCGGCTGCTCTTCCTCCCGGCAGGTCCCGCGGCTCGGGCGTCCGAGTCAGCAGTCCGGGCCCTGTCCGGTGGGAAGGGAGAGCTTTGCCCTCTCCAAATGCTTATTATTCCGACTTCTGGGATTATGAATGCTAAGATACATGGAAATGCAGATGTTGCTCTTTGGAGGATCCAAGAATGTGAGGTTTAGGCAAAGAGCCTTCCATGAGCTTGGCCCGAGCGCCCCCGCCGTGTGTTCTGCAGGTGGGGTGTTCTCTGATCACTGCTTCTGATG
This sequence comes from Catagonus wagneri, assembly GCA_004024745.2. Classification (NCBI taxonomy): domain Eukaryota; kingdom Metazoa; phylum Chordata; class Mammalia; order Artiodactyla; family Tayassuidae; genus Catagonus; species Catagonus wagneri. The sequence continues at coordinate 1,744,848 of PVHT021183544.1, forward strand.
CTTTTCCAAATCTTTGGCTTCAGGGAACCGAGAGGTCCCCATACCGGGGGCTGGACATGCAGCCTCTGCACGGAGGGCGCCGGCCCCCCAGGGGTTCTCCGGCCCGAGGGGGAGAAAGGTGTCACGATGGTCGAGAGGGACACATTCCAGGCACGACCAGTGGTGGCCTTTCCTTGGGGTAACTGGGGAGCAGCCTCGTCTGGGGCCTTCAGCAGAGACTCACGGCCTGTCTGCAAGCTGTGTGCCCTTGAACAAGTCACTTCCCCTCTCTGGGTTTGTTTTCTCACCTGGAAAATGGGACTGATGATGGAGCCCAGCCTCTGGGAGACTCTCTGCCACCCCCTGGGGCTTTGCTGTGAGATGGGGGCCGTCCCGGACCTTGGAGGCCTGGCAGCATCCTTGGCCTCTGCCCGCCAGAGTTCAGGTGGCCCCTCTCCAGGCCGTGACAACCAAAAATGTCTCTAGACATAGCAGACACCCTGCCCTACCGCAAGGGCCGTCCCGAGGGTTCAGCAAGTCACCATGTACAAAGCTTCAGAACGGTGCCTGGGAGGGGACGTGCTGGCTTAAAAAAGGTCCTTGGAATCAGAGTGGGCGAGACTCAGAAACCCTGCCTGTGGGCTGCTCTGGCCCCTGGGAAAGCGAGCGTGTCTCACTGTCCCCAGGGCTGGGAGCCACCCCACCTCACCTGCCCTCTGGGCCATGTTTTGTGCCCTTTTGATGAAAGGCAGTGTCCTTTATGTCCACCAGTGAGGGTGTCACCACTCGGACAACCTTCTCACTTCCCCGGGTCCCCAGTGCCAACCTGCACCTCCTTGGCAGAGATTAGGGTTTGGAGCGTCTGATGGGGGCCTTGAGCTGGGGCCATTTTCCCTTCTTTTGCTTATTTACAGCCAGCAGTGCTACACGCTGGGCTTCTCTCCCGGCGCCTGAACGATGGAAGTGAGGAAGGACCAAGTCTCTGACCAGGAAGGACCAGGTCTCCTCGACCAGGCCCGGGCTGACCAGGTGGCCTCACCCATGGGTGCTCAGTGGCTCTGTGCGGAGTTCCCATCAGCCCAAGTGCAAAATGACCTCCCTTTGCAATAACCATCCTCAGGAACAGCCTTCTCCCAGGTGGGGAACATCTAACCAATGTCTACAGCTTCTTGGAAGGGGAAGAGCTGCTGCTGATGGGCCCAGAAAGTACGCTGACTGCAAGGGTCCAAAATAGTGGCTGGAGACGGGCCACCGTGATGGGCAGAGTTCCGCGGGCCATGCCGGGAGACCGTGGTGGCATCTGGCGCCCACATGGTGCTGAACGTGGCCTCTGAACTGTGAGGCCCCAGGTGGAGCCACAATTTGTGATCTACACCTTCTCTGGGAAAGTCAGAGGGACTGGTGACCCTGGCCGGGTTCCCAGGTGATGGACAGTGGGGCTGGGGGGTGCTGACAGCGGCTGGCGCAGCTCCAGCCGGACCCAGACGGGGGTCCTCGCTCTGGGCAGCGGTGCAGATGCACCTGAGTTCTCCACCAACAGGGAGAAACCGGTGGTGACAAGGCACACACTTTGAGGTGTCACTCCCGCATCATAATTTCAAAGCGAATAAATGGAGCGGGGGTAATAAAGTGACAGCCGGGGAAGGTGGTGGCCCTTAACGCGTGGCCCCTGTGTGCTCATCTCAGCTGGCCTGCTGCGGTCAGCGGAGCCCAAACAGGCCGGTGGATGTAAATAAACATTAATCAGCGTCTTCGGGGGCAGTTTATTTGTTGAGCCAACACGAATTCTCTTGGCAATTTTTCCTGCATCGCTCGACAGAGGTTCTCACAGTCTCTTAAATAGCTTCCCGCTGAAGCTGCTTTCCAGAGTCAGTGTCTTCTTCTCTCTCCGTCCCTTTCTCATTTTTCTGTAACAACCTCATTAAAAGGACCTGAAAATAGATGTCAACTTGTTGGGGTTTTTTTATATATGTAATGACTATCTTTTAATAGTAAGAGACTTTTTTTTTTTTTTAAAGGAGACTCAACATTTCATAAAGATGCCACTTGGGGTTTAAAATCCCAAAGTCCTTGCCTCCTGGGTGTGTTCTGTAGTGGTCGCCAGTCGCAGCTTTTCTTTCCTAATTCATCACGTAGTTGATCTGCTTGGCGCTCGCAACGTGAGGAGATAACACACACTTATTCTTTCCTCCCAGGCCTGTGGGGTCCTCTCCATGGGGGTGGATGGTCTCAAACAGTTCTGTCTGTTGCTTACAGGTCCTCCACGCAAACAAGGACCCAGACTCTGTGCTGGGAGGCTGACACACTGGGGGTCATTCCTGCTTCGCCATCTGAATGAAGTCCCTCACCACGTGTGACGACAGGGAGCAGAAACCTCAGCCACCAAACACATGGTTGCTGGCATGTGAATAAACTTCCCGGATCACCATTTTTATTTTATTTTACTTTTTAAAATTTATTATTATTTTTTAGTGACATGGAATGGAGTATTTTTACATTTTTTAATTTAAAGATTATTATTGTATTTAGGTACAGTTGATTTCTTTACTTATTGGGAAGTTCCAGGGCTGGGGACTGAACCCGTGCAGCAGCAGGGTTCAGTACCTGGCCCAGGAACTTCCGCGTGCTGTGGGCATGGCCAAAAACAAACAAGCAAGCAAATGAAAGTTCATCATTTTCAGAGTATGTCATGAGCATGACCAACATTATGGTTCAAGGTACAGACTGTGTCAAGGGGACCCAGTCAAGAGACGGAAGTGGCTGGGCAGCGGGCGGGCTCCACCCGGCCACTTCTGAGCCGGGCTCCACTTCCATCTTCCGTCTTGACACTTCCTTCGCTCTCTCCCCTCGAGGGAGCGACCACGGCATGGGGCCTGAAGATCACAAAGAGTCTGAGACCGAGAAGCTTCCTTCCCTGAAAGAGTGGGGACCCACTGGCCCAGGGAGGCCAGGAAGCGAGATGAGCGAACAAGAATGCCGCTCCCATTCCCCCTCCTCCGGCTGCGGCCCTAACACATTCACTCATTGTTTCTTGCTGACAATGAAAAATGGTGACCTTTTTGGCTGTGTTCTTATTGACAGAAAAGGGATGGATCGGTCTCAACAGAAAGTAGGACTTACCAAGAATAGTTTATGCCCCTTGGGAAAGAGGAAGCTAACAGACATTTTTCGAGCCACAAAGGCTTCTGCCAGCTTCTGTCACGGTACGTCATTCATTCATTCACGAAGGACGCAGTCTGGGCTCCATCACTGAATCACAACTGAGTGCTCACCCGAGCTCTATCCCCAGACCCCTGAGAAAACGTGACTTTTCTAGGTGGTTTTCTGAGCTTCCATGTTTAAATGTGGCCAGTGGAAATCTCTTTTTCTGAGAGGCACGTCCCTCAATTTGAAGACAAGAATTTTTTCCAACGAGACTCACATATGCCAGAAGGCCAACACATGCTGGGCACCGAGACAGGGGTTCGATGCATTGCACATCCTTCTCTTAGAACTTTCTTTTTCTTTCCCTTTTTTATTATCTTTTTTTTTGCTGCACCTGCGGCATACGGAAGTTCCTGGGCCAGGGACTGAACCCACACTTCTGCAGCAACCTGAGCCACTGCAGTGACAACACCAGAGCCTTAACCCGCTGCATCACCGTGGGAACTCCCTTCTCTTCTAAATTAAAGAATATTTCTAAAAGCAACTCAATGCGATACATCAGATGAGGAGAAACACAGGTGTGTGCGGTGGTCAAAGGGAGACGGAGAGAGAACAGAGGAAGGAAAGAGGGGCACAGCGGGAGCCAGGGCAAAGCAGGAAAGGCAAAAACGGGGGAGCAAAGGAGAAACTGTTTCCCACCGTCTCCATAAGCAGAGTATGGGTGTTGCCTGGAAATCCAGGGCCTCCCTGAGGACACAGGCCACGTCTCGCTACTCTCTGTAACCTAGGCATGTGGCGGAGCAGCCTGTATACAGTAAGTGCTCAGTAATTACTTGAACATTGGCCAAGAGACCTAAAGACTCTGACTCTCTGAGTTACCATCGTGGCTCAGCAGAAACGAATCTGACTAGCATCACTGAGGATGCAGGTTCGATCCCTGACCTCGCTCAGTGGGTTAAGGATCCAGTGCTGCCGTGAACTGTGGTGTAGGTCGCAGACACGGCTCGGATCTGGTATTGCTGCGGCTGCAATGTAGGCCGGCAGCTGTAGCTCCAATTTGACCCCTAGGCTGGGAACCTCCGTATGCCACAGGTGTGGCCCTAAAAAAAAAAAAAGAAAGAAAAGAAAAAGAACCTGACTCTCACGGAAAGCCCTCCCTCATTTTGTGGCTTAAATGGACTCAATGTGATCCATGTCAACTCTGTTCTCTTTTCCTTTCTTTTCACTTCTTTCTTTCTCATCTTGGAGAGAAGATCCTGAAGTTTTTTTCAGTCATTCTTGGACTGTGACAGCAGGGGGAGCCATACCTCCTGGGAACTCACATCCAGGTGAGTCTCCGGGAGCCAAAGCAAGACCACGGCTCAGCTGCAGCTTTCCAACCCTACGTCCTGGTTTCAGATGCAAGAAGACGCGAAGACTGGCCAGTGCTCTGGGAAGCCCTTTCTCCAGCTCGCCCCGAGGACGGACGGCGTGGATCAGAGGGAATGCTTCGTCTGCTCACACAGCAGGAGGATCAAGAGCCCTCTGGGTTCACACGAAGGCCCAGAAAGGAGGACTTGCACTGGCAGCCTGGCGGGGCCCTCTTTGACAAGCCCGTCTCCTCGCCTGAGAAGGGAAAGCTTTGGCATCCAGACCTCCCCTCTCTGGGCCTCGAACTTGGCTGAGTTCACATGGTTCGTGAGAGGAAGAGACAAGACTCAAATGTAAGGTCTTGGCTTCCCAAGCGGTTATTTTTCCCTCTACTTGGGGGAGTTCTCGCTTATGGGGACCGACCCCTGCATGGCACTGGTTGACTTTCCAGAAGCCCGAGTGCGGATTTCTCAGAGATGCTCAGAGACCTTGGGAGAACTTCACGGTCCAGAACACGCTTTGCCTCCAACCCGCCTCTCCGTCATTGGTCACAGGGCAGTTGGGATGAAAAAGAGGATCTCGTTTCTTGGGGTTCCCAGGGATTTGTGGCGGAGCGCTGAAGCAAGTGCTCCTATTCGAACCAGAGGGTGAAGGGTTAACATCATGTCACGCGGGGAGGGGGTTCTTTCCAAGGAGGCTGGTGCTTCCAAAAGTCTACTCCTGCTGCCCTTTCAGCAAATGCTGTCAAGTATCCTCTTGGGGAATTTCGGCAAAGTCCAACCTGGGTTTACGGCGTGGCTCATTTGAAAAGTATTATGGAGATGGAACTTCGAAAAATAAACGTTGGAGGATTTAGGGCAAGTTGAAGAAGTGTCCTCCTTGAACGTGATTCTCCAGTCAAACCGAGCGAGAACAACTGTCCCGGACCATCCAGAAAACGTTGGGGTTGGCCCTTGTCTCTTCGTGATCATTCTTTCCTGGGAACTCAGAAGGGCAGTGATTTGGGAAATTATGCATTTGCATCAATGGCTCTTACAGAACATATTTTAGACTACTGTTTTAAATATCATGAGATGGCCTGTTGAAATATTTTATTTCAAAGACCAAGCCAGCAGTCCATCCTGCGGGTCGAGCCCCTGTTCCCTCAGACACGTTGTAAGGAAGTTGAAGATCATGAGGCCAACACGGAAGACCGCTGAGGAAATGACAGAAACGCCCCCTGAGGAAAGGGTCTCTCAGGGGTTCAACCGAGTCCTTGGAGGAGCAGCGAGAGGGGTTCTGAAGGAAAACCTCAAAGCGAGAGGCGCTGGAGAGCCAACACCACCAAGGGGAACACAGTAGGAGGGAGAAGCTGCCTGGGCAAACCATTGGCCATCTGGTCACCCGTGTCTAGACTAAACTACGCGTTCATTCATTCAACAAATACACATTAAGGGACAACTACATGGCGTGCGCTGTTCTAGGTAGCGGGGATACAGCTGTCAATGGAGCGGATATCTCAGGAGCTCCTTGGGAAAGTCACTCACAAGGGATGGCAGGTGGGGAAAAGCCAGTGACTAGCCCTCTCCTCAAGAAAGCTCCTTATTTAGGTAGACGGCGAGACAGAAAACCAGGAGAAACTCAGCAGCATCGACCGCATACGTTATTCAAAGCCTCGGTAGATAAAATGGCAGCGAAGTAGGGCTGAAGACATACAGCCCCTCCCTACGGCAGGAGGTGGGATTCCAGCCAAACCTCACAGCCGTGCTCGGTATCCAAGCCTGAACATCGCAGACACGGGACAGCATCACCCCACGGCGCGTTCTCTCTCTTTACCTCTCCCGTTTCTCCACCTCCAGCACCCCAACTACTGTTTCCTACCTGGACTTGGGCTGATGTATCCTCGCTGACCTCCCGTGTCCACGCTTTCTCCCCAGCCCTCACCTCTCCACGCGGCCCCAGGGGGACTTCATAGCCACTAGTCAGCTTCTGCCGTCTCCTGCTTGAAACCCGCTGGCCTCTCCCAGACTGAGACGGAAACCCCAGGCCTTCACCCTGGGTTCTCATCTCGCACAGGCGGGTCCCGCCAGCTTCCCAGACCTCAGCTCCTCATCCTTACCGCTGGGCCTTTGCACAAGCCATTCTATTTACCCAGAACTGTGTTACTGCTATTTTGCACACGGCCAGCACCTTCTTACTGTTCAGAGAAGCCTTCCCTGACCCCCGCGTTTAAGGACCCCCCCCCCGCGCCATTATTCTCTATCCTATTTGCTTCGTCCCTAAGGCTTTGGCATCTGCAATTTTTATCTTGTTTACTTACAAATGTACTTGGTTGTCCTTACCCCCGCCAGAATGTAAGCTCTTGGGGGAAAGGGGGACTTGCCTGTTCACACCACACCCCCAGCAGCTGGCACGGCTCCTCAAAGATAGCAGGATCTCAGTAAACAACTATCAAAGACGTGACGTTCTCTTTAAATCCCTTAAGCGGGCAGGTTTTGAAGGATAAGTGGGATAAGACACGCGGAAGGGCTTGTGCGCTGCACAAACACGCGTGGCTGGTGTGGAGATAAAGATGCTGTTATGAGTCTAAGCAGATGCAGGATGAAGCCTGAGGATGACGGCGCCTCCGCGCCCAGATGTGACTGAGAAGCCCCAGGGGACCCGGCCCAGCGTGGGGCCCTTAGTGACCCTGTGAGGAGCTCGTCAGGATGACATCTTTTATAGTCTGTCTACACTGCTGAGCTAATCCTTGTTGATAGGAGACAAGGGGATCCTTAGGCGAGATGACCCTTGGCCTAGAACTTCTTGTCTGGGACACATGAGCGCAGCTCCTTACCTTCCCGCCCCCAGCACAGCCCAGTTCCCCGGGAGCGTCCCCACTTGAATGGCACGGAGGGGTCCGTCCCACAACCACCCCTGGGGTGGCTGATGATCCTGGCGCCCCTGTCCCCTGCCTGGGAGCCCCTGCGGGAGGAACCGCCGGGTCCTGGGAGCCCACCTGCAGGCACGGTCCTCCGCGTCACAGTCCCTGTGGCTCTCCCAGCAACTGCCCCAGGGCCGTGCCGGCTCTGGCTGGGGAAACTGAGGCTCAGAAAAGCCCAGCTGGCGCCTGCCCAAGTCCCCCGAATCAGCAAATGAAAGGCCTGAGAGTCGACTTTGCCCATGCTCTCATCCTGTCTGTGTTCCCTCGAGGGAGATGGCGTGGATCAGCCACCTGGAACCTTGTATTGATTTATTTATTTGGGGGAGGGGGGCTTTTGCAGGGACAAACGCATTAAACCACGAGTAGAGAGCAACACCCAAAGTCCATAAGTTTGAAAAAAGACCTGAGGCAAGCTCCCCAGCCTGGAGGGTCCCAAGTTAGGGCCTGGAGGACAAGGAAAGACTGGTGGAAGCTTCTAGAAGGGACTGCGCCACCAAGAAAACATTGCGCAGAGAGGCGTAGTGCGGCCGCATGCAGTTCCATCCGCGGCCGCGTGGGCGCGCTGTTGTGCAGCGAGTGAGCGCAGTGCGTGGGGGGAGGCGGCGTCGGGACCGTTCGGTTCCAGAAGCTCCCAGGGTGGGCAGGGGGCGGTGGGCGGCTCCTTCCCTTTTCTGGAGCCCACGACCCCCACTCAGATCACGGGGCGAGGGCCTGCTTGTGGCATCACCCCTCACCCACCCGCGAATGCCCGGCCTCGTCCTGACGGAGCCCTGATGAGATGGGGTCCGGGAGGCAGACCCCGGGGAGGGGGTTGGAGGGGGACGGCTGGGGGCTCCCCGGGGACCGGCTTGCTCCGGCCGAAAGATCCCGCCTGCAGCGTCCTAATGCTGGCCAGTGTCTTCAGAACACCTGTCACGGGCTGGGAACAGTGACATGCAGGGGAGGTGGGCTCGGGGGTCCCAGGTCCCCTCTGAGCAGGGGCAGGGGGCGGGGAGGTGTCAGAGGGCACGGGGATGCCCAGCTGTGCTGCCTAGAGCCCTGAGGATGCAGAGGGGGACAGAACGGCCTGTCCCCGGGGTTGCAGGTGGGAAGGGGGCCGCGGGAGGGGCCTGGGGGGCGAAGGGAGGGGTGGGGGCGCTGACCTAAAGTGTCCACTCCTTCTGGTGCCCAGGTCACCACTGTCTGGTGGGTCAGGGAGCTGGGCAAACTTCAGGGACTTTGGGCCTGGACAGTGACACAGCAAGCTTTTCAGCCTGCGGGGAGGGTGTTTGTGTGTGTGTGTGGCAGGGAGACGACGCCTAACTCAAAAGAGAGAAAAACAGGGACACTCTTCCAGCGGCGGGGAACAGTGGGTGAGAGGCCGGTGCCCCTTGCTCCCGGGGGACGGGGCAGAGGATTCCAGGTCCTCCTGGGGGTTGAAGGAGGAAGACGTTTGCAGGGTGGCCCACAGCAGTAAACCATGATTTTTGCACCAGAGGGAGAGGGATGGGTTTTCTTCTTCCAGAGAAGTTGCGCAAGCACGCGCGCGCAGACACACACACACACACACACACGCGCGCGCGCGAGCAGGAGAGACAGAGCCACAGCTGGGGCCCTGCCGCTCACGCGCCGAGTGTCCCCTGTGGGGGGGGGGGCGTGTTTCCTGCTCCTCCGGGCTCTGCGCGTCTCGGCCGTGGCAGAGGAGCGGGGTCCCAGAGGGTCTGGGGGGGGCGTGCCCTCTGTGTGCGCCCACCAGCCGCGGGGAGACCTTTGGGTCTCGGTGTGTGGGAGAGACAGAGACACAGAGAGAGACAGAGAAATAGAAAGAGACAGAGAGAGACAGACAGGACTTTTTTTTTTTTTAACTATTTGTTAAAACAGCGCATGTATGATTCGTGCCAGGAGACAGATCCACACAGAGACACACTCGCTGCCTGACACCCCCCCCCCCCCGACGGGGACACACGCAGTGTCTGTGTGCTCTTTCCCTCTCCTCTGTGCCGTCTTGGGGGGCACAGTCTCGCCAGCTGGTGACAGGCTCTAGAGGGAGACTTTTCTGAGGGGAAAGGAACATTTTCTGCCTGGAGATACACATGGTTCTGTGAGCCGAGAATTACAGGGTGCTGGCATTTCAGGTGATGCACATACTTAGAAAACGAAGCCCATCTGCCCGAGTGTGTGCGTGTGCGTGTGTGTGTGCATGTCTGCTGCTGACATCCAGGTTTCGCCACATACGGAAAAACATGCCTTGTTTTTGCCCGCAGGACGAGGCAGGCTAATAAACTGAAGGGTTTTTTTCTCCTACGCACGTGCATGTGTGCACCATACACACACAGTCTTCTGAGTCTGAGGACGTGTGTTTTTAGCTGGTGTGGTCTCGATGGGGGAGGGTGTTATCTCTGCCCAATGATTTTTGAAAAGTGAATTTTCTGAGTGGAAATAGAGTTTTTTGTTTCGTTTTGTTTTTTGCCTGGAGACAAGCACACATATAATTTTCTAGGGGTTGAGAAATAGAATGTTTGTTTGTTTGCTCATTTTCCAGGTGGCGCAAACACCGAGAAGAGCCACGTTGCGTGTGTGTGTGTGTGTGTGTGTGTGTGTGTGTGTGTGCGCGTGTTGAGAGTGTTTTTTTCTTTCTGGAAAAAGGACATTTTTTTTTCTGCTTCGCAGGGAGTCGGCTCGGCACAGAGACTTTTTCTGCTCATAACCACACGCACACAGGGCTCTCTTCTTGCTGTGTGCGTGTGCGTGTGCGTGCGTGTGTGTGTGTGAGATTTCTGCCTCATGGCAGATCTTTACAGGGAGACTTTTTGAGAGACAAAAACAATACCTTCTGCTAGGATCAGGTTTCTGAGAGCCGACGATGATAACACGCTGTGTTTAAGGTGCTGCATTCCATTAGTGAGAAAGGAGAGACTCCTGCGCGTGTGTGCGTGTGTGTGCGTGTGTGCGCGTGTGTGAGAGAGAGAGGACAGAACAGAGAAAGAGGGAGACAGTTTTCTGTCTGGAAAAGGCTACATATTTGGGGATTTGCAATTAGATCACAAACGGTGACTTTGCACACACACGCCAGCGCACGTGCACCCAGATCTCAGACACGGAAAGGGGTGAGACGGGGAGTTTTCCCTCCGGTGCCCCTCCTTTGGGGGTCATTTGTCCCCCAGTGACAGAGTCTGTGGAGAAAGGCCTTCTGGGGAAAGAAGTCATTCTGGCTGCAGACAGATTCTTGAGGGCTGAGAGCGAGAAGGAAAGAGGGTTGATTTTTCACACGGTGCACATTTGGGGGGGCACGCCTCTGCCTGAGCGTGGGCGTGTGTGGGTGTGCAGAGAGGGCGAGGGGGCGTGTGGAAACACACAGTGTTCTTCCTGCTACGTGTGTGTGTGTGTGTGTGTGTGTGTTCAACATGTTTTTTTCCTGCTTGGAAAATAGCGCTTTCTTCCCCCAGCTGTCCCCATCTACAGGGACATTCAGGCCAACGGAGGTGTCCACTGGTTTTGTTGTTTTTCACACACACACACACACACCCTACAATTTTCTTCTTGTTCAGACAGAGAATTTATGTGTGTTTTTCTCTCCGGTACCTATCTTCTCAAGGGAGCCAGCTTCTCTGCCCGGTGGGGACAACCTACAGGATGAGACTCTCAGAGAATAATTTTTGTCTAACACACGCGTGCGCACACGCACACACGCACATTTACTTCTCTGGAAGCTGAGAGACAGAGTGTTTATTTGTCGGCGATGAATGCCTAAAGAGGAGAAGTAATTTCTGTCTAGTTTTAACGATGAATGGAGAGAATTTTCTGCCTAAATGTGTGTGTGTGTGAGTGTGTGTGCGCATATGTGTGTGTGTTTTCAAGTCAGGTTTTTCTGCCTGGAGAGAAGACGTGTGTAGATTTTCCTGCCTGCGGGAGGGACCAGCCATCTTTGGACAGAGGTTCTTTGCTGCACGCGCGGGCGCGCACGCACACACACACACACACACACACACACACACAGACACACACTTCTTCCTGCTGTCAGACTGAGGCTAAGCATTTCTCTTCCATGGGGGCTTTCTTCTTGTGATTGTGTATAGGAGTGTGTGTGTGTGTATGTGTGTGTGTGTATCTTGAGAGAGAGACTTTTCTGAAGCAGAAAGAGACCAGCAGAGAGGGAAAGACAGTTATTAAAAAAAAAATAGAAAAAGAAAGAAAAAAGCAAAGAAAATAAAAAAGATGTAAAATGATGGAGGGAGAGGAGGCTCTTTCTGGCTCCTGCCGGCGGGGAGAGACACACACACACACACACACACGTTACTCCGGGAGGAGAGGGTTGGTTTAGCCAGCGGTTCAGAGTCGGTGACAGAAGAGAAGGCAGGTGTGTGTGTGTGTGTGGCAGAGGGGGTACGTTTTTCTTCATGGATAAAGGCCATATTTTTTTTCCTCATCGCAGGAGAGCGAAATCAACCCAGAAAGACGTGTATCTGCTACACACACACACACACACACACACACACAGTTTTCTTCTGGGACAGAGAATTTATGTGTATGTCTTTCTCTCCGGCACGTATTTTCTCAAGGCAGCCAGCATCTCTGCCCGGTGGGGACGGGCTTGAGAAGGAGACTCGGAGAGACAATTTTTTACCTAATCCACACACACACACACACACTTCTCTGTATGCTGAGAAATCATGCTTTTTTTTTTCCACAAATGATACTTTCTTAAAGGAAGTAATTTTTGTCCAGTTTTAAATCTAATAGAACTTTCTGCCTGTGTGTATACGAGAGACAGAGACAAAGAGAGATGGAAAGAGACTGAAAGTCAGTGAGACAGAGAGAGATTTTTTTTTTTTTCATTTCCCGGAAAAAAAAAAAACAACCACAGATGTATTTTTTAGCTTTCACGGAAAAAAGCCCAGAGGCAGAAGCGCTTCTCCGAGTGTCCCCCTCCCATGCACTTTCCTAGAGCAGGTGTGCGGTGGTCTGCGGGGGACACGTTCCCCGAGCACCCCCCACCCACCCCGGGGATGCCGACGGCACGAGCCCTCTGGGTACCGTGATTCTCCCGGACCAGGGGCAGGGAGCAGAGCATCAAAGGGCCAGCTCACATCCGGGCAGGATGGAGCGGGAAGGCGCACAATTTCATCACGTCCCTCAGCACAGCAGGCAATGAACTTATTTACAAAACAGAAACAGACCCCCAGCCACAGAAAACAAACTTATGGTTGCCGAAGGGAAAAGCCGGGGAAGGATAAATTAGTTTGAGATTAACAGATACACACTGCTGGACAGAAAACAGATAACAAGCACCTTCTGTACAGCAGGGGAAAACATGCTCGCTATTTTATCATAACCTGTAACGGAAAAGAATCTAAAAATACATATATAACCGAATCACTGTGCCCTGTACCTGAAACTAACACAACACCGACAACAACTATACTTCAATTCAAAATTTAATTAAATCCAAAACAAAGCCAAAAAAAAAAAAAACCCTTATGAATCGTTTATCGAAAAAAAAAAAAAAAACCCAAACCACCTTCTGAATTGTTTATTTCTGGAATTTTCCACTTTGCATTTTCGAAACAAGGCTGCCTGCAGGTAACTGCAGCCGCGGCTGGGGGAGTTGGGGGGCCGCTGTGTCGGTGCTCAGAGGTGGGCGTCCTCGGAGGAAGGCTTTTTGATAGAGACAGAGAGGGAGGGAGGGAGGGACGGCATTTAGACAGGGACACAGCCGATTTCCTGTGCGCGGAGAGAGACGCAGATGACTGCTTTTCAGGTGGTGGATACCCGGCAAAGACATGGAGCCTGTTCTGTCCTGGGAGCGCCCGGACGGAGGGGCTGCGGAGACGGGGAGCACGGGCTGGGGGGGCATCCTTCTACCCACGCGGGGGAGCTCGGAGCAGAGGCCACAAGGATCTGCCTGGTGTTTTATAATAACCCTAAGCGGAGTGTGACCTTTAATAGTCTGTGCGTCACTCTGTTGTACTCCTGCAAGCGACACAACACCGTGCACCACTGTACCCTCGGTAACAACCAAAGTAAAAAAACCGAAATGCGTTAACATGCAAATCAGTAACAACAGC
>PVHT021183544.1:1761431-1783717 GCA_004024745.2 Catagonus wagneri
GTGGGGCTGCTGGTGGGGTTTGGGGTTTTTGTTGCAGCCCAGCCTGACTGATGGGACTGGGTCCGTGAACCCAGAGCTGACTTCGGGGTGGGCTCCAAGCGCCTGCCTGCATCGCCCCCTCCCGTGAGACGGGGCAAGAACTGTGGCTTGTTGTGTTGTGATGAGGTTGAGTTGGGGCTCTTGGGAGGATCCCACTCAGGGACTGGGCTCGGCAAACAAGTTGTTTTCATCGGCTTTACTATGACACCTTGCAAAGATTCTGACAGTCCCACCCAACAGTCGTAGTCCCCTTGTTTGTGCGAATGGAACGCTGATTTTGTGCCACGACGGGTCCAACTCCACAGAAGGAGAGCTGATTTGTCTCAGCCGTTGCAATCTTATTCTCTATCGTCTTGAATGGTTTAGGGATGGGCATACAACCCACTCTTAGGCTGAAGTGCAAAAGGAAATTGATGAGGAAGAGATCATCCTCATGACAGTGCAAAAGGAAATCGATGTGGAAAAGATCATCCTCATGATAAAGAGAGAGTCATAAAGAGAAGGCTCTTTGGCTTATAGCCCCTTCTTTCTTGTTTGGGATATTGTTGTATAAAGATGTGATGTCCGGAGCTATGGCAACGGTTTTGTGACCATGAAGATGGCAAAGCAGAAAGATGGCGTTTTTGATTCTATTGCTGTGAGTTACTGCCCATCCCTAGGCTGCTAGTTGTACGTGATAGGTCAACCCTGCTATTTGAGTCACTTGGAGTTAGTTAAGTCATCACCTGCAACCATAGGGATTTTTTTTTTGTCTCTTTGCCTTTTCTAGGGCTGTGCTTGTGGCATATGGAGGTTCCCAGGCTAGGGGTCTAATCAGAGCTGTAGCCACTGGCCTACGCCAGCCACAGCAACGCAGAATCTGAGCCGCGTAGGTAATCTATACCACAGCTCATGGCAATGCCGGATCCTTAACCCACTGAGCAAGGGCAGGGATCGAACCCGCAACCTCATGGTTCTTAGTCGGATTCATTAACCATTGAGCCACGATGGGAACTCCAACCATAGGGATTTTGATCAACACATTTTTATAGTGGGTTAAAGTTGCCATTCCAAAAAACTGCAGATGGGTGAATGGTTTGAAACAAGCAACAAGCTGGCATTGAAGTTCTCATCCTTGTAAAAATTTTTCTTTTCTTTCTTTTTTTTCCTCTTGAGGGCCACACCTGTGGCACATGGAAGTTCCCAGGCTAGGGCTCAGATTGGAGCTACAGCTGCAGGCCTATACCACAGCAACGCTGGATCCAAGCCATGTCTGTGACTTACACCACAGCTCACGGCAACACCGGATTGGATCCCCAACCCACTGAGTGAGGCCAGGGATCGAACCTGCATCCTCATGGATACTAGTCAGATTCGTTTCCCCTGCACCACAATGGGAACTTCCCTTGTAAAATTTCTGAAGCACTTGCCAGGGGAGCAAGCAACCTGATTCTTCCCTCTTTCCTTAGAAGCTAAAGGCTAGAAAAAGCTGCAGATCAATCCAGTTCTCCTCAAATGAACTGCGTGTGAGAGGAGGTCAACTCCTCCATTTGTGGCACAGTAACCTTGCTTGGGGTTGCTGGTTCTGCAACCATACCTGGCATTTAGGGAGAATTGACTACAGCTCTGTGAGGTCCAGTTGTTAAACCCATTTCACAGATGGACACAAAAGCTCCCATAGGCACCCCACTAATTGTACTTGAAGACCACATCTTCAAGTTCATGTTCAAGTCTGTCTCGTCCTGAAACCTGAGTCTGAACTGGGTATTGCCCTTAGAAAATATTGCAAGTCTTTTGTCCCACTGCCAATGGAGGGGGTGGCCTTTACGAGTGGTGGGGGCCACGTGTAGATGCGGACGTCTCTGCAGAAGATGAGGTAGGGAGGAGGGAGGGCAGGTAGAGAGAGACCGAGGGGAGGGGGCCTTGGGAAGAGGAGGACAGACCAGTGAGCACAGGGAAGGACCTCTGCCCTGAGGGTCACCCCAGCGGCCATTACTCGGCTCTGACTGTGGCGGCTGTTCCCCTGGGCACATCCACCCCTCTAGTTGTGTTATCCCAGTTGATCCTTTGGACAAGCCTACCAGATAGGAGTTTGCAAATCACAATGCCTGGGCTACATTTGGCCCACAGATGTGTTTCCTGTAACTTGCAGAGAATTTCTGAACTTGGACCATGAGGGCTTCTGGCCGAAGCCGGTACCCTGTCCCTCGCTGCATCTCCCATCTTACAGATGAGAAAGGTGAGTCTCACATCTTCGTCTTTTTTACCCCAGGACCTGGCACAAGGTAGGTGCCCTGTGAGCGATTCTACTTAAACGACTAAATGAATGAATGAATGACTCGGGCTTCTTGGTTGCTGGAGGCACCCAAGCCTCCCAGGCTTTTTATGCATTTGTACAAGAGAAGACATGTCAAGAGATTCCTTTCCCGGAGCACCGTCTAGCAGAGGAAGGAAAATCAGTCTCTGCATAATGAGAGAAATAGCAGGTGCTATGTGCTGGGGTCCCACACAGGAGCAGTTTGGGACTTGAGTGAGTGAGACACTGATCTGCACTGAAGTGGGCAATGACAGTCACATGGAGAAGATGAGGAACCCCAGAAAAATGAGCAGGGTTTGTCTAGGAGTAAAGGAGGACCTGCCTTGAACACAGGAGGGGCTCAATAAATAGGAGTTGGTTTGACAGAAAATGTGGATCTATGCCAAAATAGTCACTGGTATTCTATTGTCAGTAAATGTTTCGGACAGATGGTTGGATGGATGGACAGATAGTTGGCTGGATGGATAGATGGGTGGATGACTGGATGGTTGGATGATTGGATGGATGGGTGGATGGATGGATGGATGGATAGATGGATGACTGGGTGGATAGATGGATGGGTGGATGGATGGATGGACGGATGGATGGATGGGTGGATGGGTGGATGTTAACTTGGGATAAATAGGGAACATTTCAAGATGCTCCTGGCAAGTCATGAGACAAAGCAAGGGTAATGAAAGTTAAAGGCAAAAATAATCTGCTGCTTCTGAGTGATCCAAAAGTGTGGGGCCATGTAACCCCCCGCCCCATCTCTGTGTTTGGGTGGATTGGTCTAGTGATTTGAAATTCCCTCCCTGATATAACCAAATCAGAAGATGCTGACTGAGGGTTCTATAAGGGTCTGGAGCAACCTCCACCCTGAAGTTAGTTCTCTAAGAGACACAGATCCATAGACTCTCTGAATCTGTCCCTGACCAGCTCTGTGGGGGCCAGGACAGCTGGCTGCTGGCAGGGTTTCAAGGAACCTCACAAGGCAGAGAAGCATCAACGGACTTTATCACTTTGTCAAGAACTTAAAATTGCAGTCATTTACACGACTTTGTTTTAATTGCTACAATAAATAACTTTTGCTTAATTAGGATGCATAAACATATATCATTTATTAACAAAAATAATTTGCGGTAAAAATTGATGTGTTTTGCCGTTGGGCACATTCTGTAGTCTTTGGAAATTTTGAAGAATAAGCAATCACACAAACACGAGAAGCAGACGTCCACAGATAGAAACGAGCAGTCTTTGCAGGCGTACTGTGTGTCTGGCTCTGTGTTGCTGTGGAAAGAGAACCAACAGCAGTGAAAACTCTTTGGGGGTCACTGCAAAGAACCTTGCAGCTGGGTGGGAGTCTTAGAATTTATCAGCTTTTCCAGGCAGCCTCTCTGTGCCTCACTTCCTCATCTGCAAAATGTGTCAGAATCGGACCTGCCTCCTGAGGGCGTTAGGATTTGCATGAAAAGGACAACAGAGGACAGATGTACCTTTAGGTGACTCAGCATCTGTCTCCCTTTCTTCTAGTAACTGTATCCTGATGTTCCCAGAAGAACGAACTCCCCATTCCCAGTCCGTGTGGTTTGAGTGGGGCTGATACCCCAGATCTTTGAGAAGGGGGTCATGCAACTTAGCCCTAAATCAGTCAGCATTATTATAACCACAGTGACCCAGACTATCCAATCAGAACTAATTCTGAGAATTTTTCTGGAGTGACCAGAAGATGTCCTTTTCTACCGGGCACTACAGGAGCAGAGTCTTGGCACCAGGACCTAGACTGCCAGGCCAGAGAGTTCTTAGTGTCCTATGATGCCCCGGTGCTGCAGGATCCAGCCATGCCTGAAGCTGGCCCACCTGCTGGCCTTTCAGATATGTCAGCCAGTGACGTCTGGATTGGGCCTATGCCAGTTTGGATTTTTCTCTGCATGGGCCACCAAAACACTCAATAAAAACACTTAGAACAATGGCAGGCTTGTGGTAGAATTCCATAATTGTTCATTAACAATACAGAAGGCTGAAGAAGCAAAATGGGACTCTCACAGTAGAACCCCTGACCTCCTTAACCTGACAATCCCATGAGGAATGGGATGCAGCCCTGCAATTCAGGCATGAGCTAGAAGTGAAAGAAATGGCATTTCACCGCCCCATGCAGTCAAAAGCTGAGCCTCAATCGAACCATATCGTTTGAGTTGGAAGGTGTCGCCCAAGAGCCTATTATTATTAATAATAAACTGATCCAGAGGAAGAAGCTGTCAGAATTGGCTGCAGGGACTGAGAGAAGTTTCCTGAAGATGGTGGTCTGCTCATTCCTTCTGTCAACAACTACTGATTAAGCTCAGCGCACCCCGGCGGCCCTCTCACACAGCGCGTGCTTGGAGTGTCGGGCAGAAAAGCAATCCCATAAAAGAGATGCAGTTTTTATTCCAGGGTTAGAGATTCAGAAGCTGAGGCTCGGACGGTTAAGCAGCTGTCTTAGGACTCCATTGGTTGCAAGCGACAGAAACTCGGGACCAAGGGGGAAATCTGCGGACTCAGGTACGCGAAGATGCCCAGAGCCAGGACCTGGGTGCGTATCAGCAGATGTGTGTCTCTTCCCGCCTGCCATGACACAGCCCCTCTCTGAGGCCTCATTCCCAGGCCAGCTCCGCTTGGAGGCCCCAGGCTTGTGTCCCCTCAGTGGCCAGGGAAAGAGGGAGCCTCTCACACAACGCTTCCAGTGGACACACAGGAGAGGATCGGGCCTTGCAGAGATGGAGGCAGAGAATGGGTGATGCAGCTCCAAACTGAGGGGCCTCTGGAGCCACCAGGAGCAGGGGGAGACGAGGAAGGGGCCTGGCCCTGCCCTCCTGATTCATCCAGACCTGTCAGAGCAGATGCCTGTTGTTCAAAGCCACCCAGGGTGTGCTTACAGAAATCCCAGGGACACAGCGCCCCCTTGCGGGAGACGCTGCTCCCTGCCTTTTGGGGCAAGGGCCCAGGACTGCGCTTATACCTGGTCATTCAGGACACTGGATGTCACCTCGGGACAGAGTCCATGAGCCACTGGGGGATTTCCAGCCGAGGAGCGATCCAGCCAATCTGGGCCTTTCGGTGCCCCCCCGCCACCCACTGTCGTGTAGGATGCAGAGCGGGGCTGGGGAGGGCATCCTTGTGGCCTGAAGGCACAGCCACAGCCTAGGGAGGCAGGCCTGGATGACGTCCCTTTCCCACAGCTGTGGGGTGGGGCACCTGTTCAGGCCAGAGCCAGGGGATGGGTATCAGGCCGAGGGCTGTTGGCCCCTGGTGGCCCGAGCAGCCCCTGACAATGACGCCCTTCGTGGAGGCACAGACGCAGGCCCAAGGGGACGGCGCTCCAGAACCAAAGTGTGATTGCCTTCACTCCTTGCCTGCGTCACCCTCTTCCTCCCCATCATCTTCCTGGTGCCGCCCCCGGGTCTTGACCCAACTTCACCAAATCCGGCGATGGATCTCCCCCTCCTTGTGCAATTTCCTTGGGAAGAAAGGCAGCTCACTCTTCCTGACTCTGACTGATGTCCTTTAATGTACACCCAGCTGGATTCGTTTTAAGATTTCAGTCGAGGACCAGTTTTTTTCTTCTTCTTCCACAACCACCAAGTTCCCAGGCTAGGGGTTGAATTGGAACTGCCGCTGCAGGCCTACGCCTCAGCTTTCGGCAACGCCAGATCCTTAGCCGAGGCCAGGGATCGAACCCGCATCTGAATGGACACTACGTTGGGTTCTTAACCCACCGAGCCACAACAGAAACTCCCTGAGGATTATGCTCTTTGACCAAGTTCTTAAAAGACTGGCTGGGCCTTCCACGGCACCCTCAGCTTGAGTGAGACAAGCAGGAGGAGGGGAGCCCAGTGACCCGACCTCTGTGGTGGCACTAGTGATCTGGGGCAGCTCGTCTTTTCCCTCCACCCCTTTCCAGTCCCAGAAAACCCGAGAAGCCTCACCGGAGAGGTGCCGGGAAAGTGGGACGCTCTGGATGTTTCTTCCTAAGAGCGAAACTTCCTTCTCCCTCCTCTGCACCTGCTGGGTTAGCCTGCTCTTCTTTTGGGGTCCCCTTGGGCCAACTCAGGGGACTCTCACCTGGTAATTCAACACCTCTCTGGGGTGTGTCTCTCGCCACCTCGCTCGATGCTGAGGTCTCTCTGGGGAGACCCAAAGGCCCTGGGGCCTTCCCCCGAGTGGGGACGCGGTGTTGATGCTGGGGGTCCTCCAACAAGTTCCCCCCGACGCCGGAGCCCCCGGATCTCAGCTCTAGCAGCTTCTTTGCCAGTGCGGTGATGGCCAGCCAGGCAGCGGTCCGCCCCTCCCCAGCTGGCGCTTGAACACTCAGCAAAGGTGAGGACATTGGGGGGGGTGCCCCTGCAGCCGCGATGCCAGGCGGGACGGCCTCTCGGGCTGAAGGAAACCACATTCCTGGTGGCAGCCACTCCCTCCATCCCCGATTCCGCTCTGGTTTAAACCTTCTTTCTGGTTTTCCAGGAGGAACTGGTAGGACTCGCGTGTCCCTTTTTCCCCAGGTCACCTGTTTGGGGACAGGACTTCTGTGGGTCTCTTTGGGAGCCACGTGGAGAGCACCGGCCATCGTTAGGCAACGGGAGAGGCCAGAGCGGCACCCAGGGCCAGCGTGGAGCTGAGGGTGGGCTCCGTGTCCCTCTCTGGTGCCCGATCCCACTGCCCGAGCGGCCGAGGCTGTGGCCTCCCCTGCTGACCTGGAGTCCCTCTCCTATCCACTTGCTGCCTCGGTCCCCACCCTGGCCTCCGGGGCTTGAAGGGCTGTGCTTGGTGGGAGGTCGCCAGCGAGTGGTGCGGTGGAGACAGATCACGCACAGAAACGTTATTTTCTGCCCAATTTTTGACATTTTCTGATTCCACCAGGAAGACTCTCACTCTGCTATGTCTGCGGCTCAACCCTTAGACCCTCCCTTTCACACCGAGCCGGCCCCTCGGCATCTGTGGGCAAAGTCTCCAGACAGATTTCACAATGTTTCATTTCCGTTGCCTGGCTTTTCACGGTTCCCACCTATTTATGATGCAAGGAAGAATGATTGTTCACTTGTGACCCTTTGTCAAGAAATCTATTCAATTTTTTAAAAAGGTGAACCGATTTAGAAACAAATATCAGAAAATGACGTCGGCGGGAGGCAAAGGGAGCGAGTTCATGAAAGTGGTGCCACTCGCATCCGGGGAGGCTGGCGTGGCGCGTGTGTCCCCAGACGTGGGACACAGACCACGGGACTTCCTCCCAAGTTGAGGGTCTATGCAGAACACAGTCCCAGGTTTGGGAGAAGCCTGGGGAGTGGAAGGCTGGGCAGACGGGGCAGGATTATAAAATCTATGCTCTGCGCGTCCAAACGTGAGGCTGGGATCAACAGATGCGGTTTCAGGAAGAAGGGACACAGGGTGGCCGAAACAAGAGAGGGGCCTCTCTCAGAGCCAGGCTCCGGGCAGGCGGGGCCGGCGATGGTCGCCGTCCCTGGAGGAAAGCTGCCCGCCTCTTTGGGTTTTGTCTGTAGCTGCCCTGGGAACCGGCCCCCCCTCTCTGTCAACACGGATCCTTCTAGAGAGGGAGCTGCCCCTTGGTTCCCGGGCAGCCCAGAGCCACAGATACAAAAGGCCCGGAGCCACAGGCAGGCGGTCTTCACAGCAGGGCCCTGCCTCGGGCACCTGGATTTTCTGGCCCCACTGCCTTCTCCCTGAGGCCCCAGGAGGAGCAGATCCCCAGCTAGATTCTTCGTTGGGAAACAGAGGCTCCGGTGTTCAGGACTGTGCCAGAGTCTTCGGTGCCGAAGGCCAGTTACTGGAGAGAATATTTAGCAATAAATTTGCTTCCCAAAGTGTCAGTCAATAAACCATGGAGAAGGTGGTTTCCCAGAACAGTGTTTCTGGCCCAGGAGGCATGACAGCACAGCCCCAACTTTGAAGCCAGAGCAAATGCACAAGAGATTAAACGCCTCGCCACCATCCCCGACCTCTGCCTAAGCTCCACTTTAATCCCCCGCCCCCTATATATATCTTCTTTTCTTATAAGAACCAATTACGTCCCCTGGAAAGGTACATTCCTAACGCGTGGTGTGGGTTGCGCCTGCACCTGCCGAGAAGCGGTGGGACACGCAGCTCCATCACTTGACTGGAGCTTGGCACGAACTTTAAAAAGACTTAATCTACTCCTAAGCAATTCTTTGAATGAAATCCCAGGTGGGGGGGACCAGGAACACTTTCTAACACCTCCAGATCAATAAACCCGCAGCCATGAAAACAGAAAAGCTCCGCGTCCCATCACAAAGCTCCCGCAGCAGTGTGCAGACCTCCCCCGTGCCAGCGGTGCATCAGAAACTCTTGGCCCAGCGCGGGCACACAGTAGGCGCTTAATAAGTGGGAATTCTTCCTGCGGCCCAGGAGCCATCTTCTCTGGAAGCCTGATCCCGCCATCAGAACATCCGCCCACCGGCCTGTCTGCCCGCCTTGCCGTGCTGGTTGC
The DNA here is from genome assembly GCA_004024745.2 of Catagonus wagneri. Taxonomy (NCBI): domain Eukaryota; kingdom Metazoa; phylum Chordata; class Mammalia; order Artiodactyla; family Tayassuidae; genus Catagonus; species Catagonus wagneri. The sequence continues at coordinate 1,770,245 of PVHT021183544.1, forward strand.
CTGGTTCCTGCGCCCCTGTAGGCTGGTCGCCACCACCCTGGGCCTGTGCATTTCCTCAGTGGCACGTGTAACGATCTGACCTTGTATGTTTAGCTGCACTGGAACCCGCTGAATATGTCACCGCAATAGATGTCAAGCTCCCCGAGGGCAGGAACCCCCTTTGCCTTCTTTACCACCGATTCCTGAGCCAGAAGAACGGCGCCTGGAGTGAGCGGATGCTTGGTAAATACCAGAGGGGAAAAGAGAAGGAGGAGGGCGTAGGGACGAGGGACTCAGAGTCTCCCAGACCCTGGGCTCCGGGTGGAGGCTGCGTAGGCTTTTCCTGGGGGCGCTGACAGCTGCTCCCGCGTACTGAGAAGGAGGCCGTGTTAGACGATTCAAGCCCCCCACCCCGCCATACTAATATTTTAGATTTTTGCAGAATGTGAAGTCAGCTGTTTGCATTAGTAATGTAGATTATTAATAAACGGGACCCCGAGCCATTAAGAAGAGATTAAATGATGCTGAGAGTGCTGTGTTAACTAAGGCAGAAGCCCCATGCAAAGCATCGACGATCCATCAGGAGCGGCCGTAAGGAAGGAAGTTTGCGTTTACTCAGAGTGGTCTCTGCTTCCCCTTAGCTGAAAGCTCACTTGTCTGGAACACCGTGTACCCTTAAAATTCCGGGCCCTGGGCATCGTTGCTGAGCTTCTAAGTGGTTTTGCTGATTTTGGGCATTCTTCCGCCATGCTCACTTGAACTATTGATTAAAATCAGCAGCTTCCCTTGCAGTTCAGTTTTTCAATAATGCTAATTTTAGGAATTCATTAAGTGAGGCCCGACAGTATATCTGCTTCTAACGTGTGTAATGAGCCAAATCACCGCACTGGATGACGCACAGACCTCAGGGCGAAACAGGTAATCGGCCAAGCATCGCCCGTCGCCGTGGTACCCAGCTCGGAGAATGTGAGTCTGCCAGGCACTGAGACCTGCAATGACCCTCATGCTGCCCGTCTCCGAGCCAGAGCGAAACTTTCCCCACGAGGACAGATGAGTCATCTTGTTTTTGAAGTTCTTGGTATTACAGAGATATTCTGCCTCAGACTGTCATCATTCATTCCAGAGTTTAATATCCTGCGACATCAGGAAGTTTTCCACAGTATCTAAATTAAATTCTTTCTCCTGAAGCTCAGATCCATTTCCTTCTGAGTAGATAGCAAACTGCCAGCCACAACCATCTGTGCAATAACCAGAGATTCATAGATTTTTAGGATTATCTGATCCAAACCCTGCTTCCTGAAGGAAACCGCATTCGTAGGTGGGCAAGTGTCTTTCGCAAGACCACCCGGAGAGCGGATGCGGTGCTGGTCTCGGAGTCCAAGAAAGACCCGGGCGGCTCTAGCCTGCCTCCCCACCCCAAGACCAAGCCCCCGGTCCGACTGAAGGGGTCTGAGGGGCAGGGTAGGAAAATGCCAAGGGTGTGCCTCCGAGGACCATACTTTCAAAGCCACAGGGAAGGCTTTGAAAGTATATGAAAAGCTCCCCAGCCTCACTCGTATGGAGAGCAATGCCAATGCGGCATCTCTCAGAGCGGCTCGATCACGAAGTCTGGCAACATCCCGCGATCGCCTGGCCTGGGGACACCTGACACCCTTGAACACTGCACCTTTTTAGGAGCCATTGGCAACATCCATTCCGATTAAAGATGGACACGCCCTTTCTGACTCAGCAACTCCCCTTCTAGGAATTTGCCCTGCAGATATTCTCACACGCAGGAGACTACAGACACACAGTGATGCTGTATCACTCTCTACACACACACACACATACACACACACACACACATACATTAAATGCACACATACATACACACATGCACACATACACATACATAAAACACACACATGCACGCACACGCGTACACACATGCATACACACATACATGTGTGCACACATGCATATACATATACATGCACGCACATATGTACACACATGCATACACATGCATAATACATACACAATATACACATACATACTTACACACATGCATAAACACATACATACATATACAGACACATACATACACACATACATACACACGTATATACACACATGCATACACACAGAGATGCATACATATACAGGCACATACATACATACACACATACGTATATCCACACATGCATACACACAGGCACATCCACACATACACACGTACACACATACACACATACACATACATAAACACACACATACACACGCATATACACATGCATACATACACACATGCACACACATGTGAACACGCACATACATATACACACATATATACACACATGCATACACAATACATAATACACAGTATACACATACATACATACACATGCATAAACATATACACATACACACATACAGATACAGACACATGCATACACACATACACATGCATACACACATACATACATGCAGATGCACACATCACGATGGCTCCGTAAATTACAGCTCTTCCATACAAATCCACAGCCACCCCAGGAACGAGCCGGTCACTGTTCATTAAAAGCGAGGCACAGAAAAGAGCACCGCAGATGCAGCCATTTGCATGAGGGTAAGAAGGGGGTCATTAGCATAAATATGCGGGAACGTGCACAGGCATGCGTATCCCCAGAAGGAAATCTGAGAAATTATCTAATGCTGTTTGGAGGAGGGGGCTGGACCAGCAGGGGATGGAGACTGAATATCCTTCATCCCTCGGTTGCTGGGAGTTGTTCGGGTGCGAGCGTTTCTGACGCAGCACGATTACACACAGGCTTGTGCTGTGTAACAGAGCGAAGCTGACTGTGGCCTTTCAAGCCAGACAGACCGGCTTGAGAGCTGGCTGCGCTGGCGGCATCTAGGACTTGCTCTCCCCATCTGTAGAACGGGGAGAATCCGGATGCCCTAAGGCGCCCGAGACGGGGGTGTTCGTGGCTCCTCACGAGGCCCAAGGGAGATGGCTGCTTGGCGCCGCCCTGCGGAACCCGAATGCGGGTGGGGGCGGGGGCGTTTCCTCGGCGCCACGTGACCGTCAGACGCGAGTTTGTTTCTAAAGGTATGAGCCCAGCAGGCACATCTGTCCACGGGGCGCACAATTCAGCGGCTCCTCTTGCCGGTCTCCGAGCACCCCCAAGCCCCGATCCCCTGTCCACAGTCCCAGTCCCTGCCTCCACACTCCACGCGTATCTGCCCTTCCTCCTCTTGACTGGCCGGGACGGGCGTGGCATCGCCACGTCCTCGCCTCCGCCCCCCAACTCAGACCCGGTCCCCACCCTCCATCTCACCAACCCCCGGCGGCCAACGTTTGTCAAGCCCGCTCAATGCTTCAGAATCTTCTAGATCTTTCCAAGACTCGAACACAAAGGCTTTGGGGATTTTGTGTCCGGGGAGAATCGTGAGGTCGGTCTGGTGCCGGGGACAAGGGCGTGCCAGGAACCCCTCAGGGCTGACCCCTTCCCGCTGCGGGCCGTCTCCTCGGCGGTCCCCCACCCCCAGGGGGCCCTCTCCCACTTTTCTTGAGCCTGGCTCTTCCTTCACATTTGCAGCCCACCTCAAATGTCACCTCCCAAAGGGGTCTGCCCGGACCAGGGCTGCCAGGCAGCCTCTGGCCACATTTCATCCCCTCCCCACGCAGCCTTCTCCCTCCAATCTGCGTCATCACCATATTCGTCCCCCAGAACAGAGGCTCCGAGAGGCCAGGGAGCAGGGGTCCCCGGTATCTTCAGAGCCCACTGCACGTCTGCTGGAGGAATTCATGATGACCGCGCACGCACGCGCAACGCCTCGTTCTCCCCGAGGCGACTCTGCAGGTTTGTGTCCCTGAACCTGCACGCGCGCCCTCTGCCCTTCCGGCCTGGCGCCCCTCCTCCCAGGCCGGCCTCCCCCGACCTTATCCTCTCCCCCAGCTGCCTTCCCCGGGTTAGAGCCCGCAGCCCCGTCGGACGTCCGCACCCCACGTCTATACACGCACTGGGTCCTACCTCTGAACTTGGCCTCGGCTGTTACACCCCAAACTCCTCCCCCCTTCCCCGAACCACTCCCACCCGCCTTCAGGGCTGATCGCCCCCCCGTCTCGGGGTGCCCTGCCTGGCCTATCCAGGCCTCGGCGAAAACACCCCCCCCACCTGTGCCACCCCCAGCGATGCTTAATTACAACACAAGCCCGTGGGTCTTGGGTAAAGCCGGGACCCCCTCGCTTCTCTGCGAGGCACCACGGGAAAGGCCCTGGAGGCTCAAACCCGGAACTTCCTGGGCTCCCGGGCACGTTCCTCAAGTGCAGCTGGTTCTCCCACCTGCGGGGGCGGGCAGGTTTTCCCGCCGCATGGCTGTGACCAGTAACTGAGGGAGTGAGTGGAACATCACAGTAAGCAATCAAGAAGCGGTAACGAATCCGACTAATACCCATGAGGATGTGCGTTCCAGCCCTAGCCTCACTCAGTGGGTTAAGTATCCATCTGGTGCTGCTGACAGCTGCAGTGTAGGTCACAGACGCAACTCAGATCCCATGTTGCTGCGACTGCAGTGTAGGCCGGTGGCTACAGCTCTGATTGGACCCCTAGCCTGGGAACCTCCATATGCTGTGGGTGCGGCCCTAAAAAGCAAAAAAAAAAAAAAAAAAAAAAAAGCTGCAGCAGCAGTTGTCATCATCACCCTCCTGCTCATCGTTTATTTTTTAATTTTAGTTTATTTTTTATTTTTATGGGCACACCTGCGGTATATGTATGAAGTCAAATCGGAGCTGTTGCTATTGTCCACAGCAACACGGGATCTGAGCCTCAGATGCTGCCTCCGCCCCAGCTTAACACGGGGTCTTTAACCCACTGAGTCAGGCCAAGAATTGAACCCATATCCTCAGAGAGACGTCATCAGGTCCTTATCCCACTGAGCCACAGTGGGAACTCCATCATCATCATTTCTGAAGTCTATTGACTTGGCTCGACACGTCCACTCTGGGCGTGTACAGGAGGAGCCAGGCTGTCTGCTGAGCTCAAAAGCTGCGTCAGGGGCTGCTGGGACAAGGCAAGACCAGCAAGCTGACCTTTCCCTGTGTCACAGGGTTTCAAAGAGTGAGATACCAAAGGCCCTGGGTGGCTGCGGCTGTCCATCAGGAGGGAGCGGGCGGTGGGGCCCATGGATGCTGCTGGAAAGGGGTCCATCACGGTAACCTCTCCCTGAGCCCAGCAGCGCCCTCCAGGGCCAGGCGCCGGCAGTACACGGTCCGCCAAGTGAATACACAAGTCATGACCGCAGTTTCCAGATCTTGGGGAGTTGGCCTGGGGACCTGGTTCTGGACCCTGTGGGGCAGGACACACGGGCCATTGAAGAGAAAGAAGTGTCACTGGAGATCAGAGGGCCTACCCCACCCCACCCGCCACCCCTGTCCCCACGTGATCCTTAACTGCTCTGAGTAATACCGAAACCGGGGGCTTCGGAAGGACCCCGGCCCCGCCATCCTTTTCTCTGCCGCCTGCTGGCACGTACTTTCCTGGAGGAACTTTTGTCTTTACTGAGAAACATCTTCCTCACATTCCTCCATTCCTTCCAACTCAGACCATCAATTGCTTTTCCTTTTTTTTTTTTTTTACTTTTTCCAACAGAGCACCCCAGGTGGAAGCAGCCAAGCCTAATCACAAACCTGCCTTTTTCTTTTTTTTCCTGCAAATTAAGGCACAAGAGACCATTCCATGAGACCAGCATGAGAACAGCAAAAAATCTAAACACCCGTCAAAATCGTGAGAGGACTGGGAGGGATGTGCAGAAACAGGGATTCTCAGGAACCACGGACAGGATATGGAATGGCACGGCCACCCTGCGACTTCTGGACAGTTCCTGCCAGAACACGACGCAGCAATTCCGCTCCTAGGAACTCACCCCGAGGGGAATGAGGGCATATGACACAGGTGTCCAGGGCGGCTTTACCAACAGCAGCCCCCAACTTGGAAACAAGCCAGATACCTCTCAGTCGCAGAATGGTCCACAGACTGGGGTATGAAATACAGTCACACGAGAAAAAGATAGCAAATGACGGACGCAGATGCAGATTCGGATCATTCTCAAAAATATGCGGAATGAAAGAGGCCAGATGGGAACGCGAGTATCTGTATCGATCAATTACATGAAGTCCAAGAACAGGATGAATTAGTCCATGGCACCAGAAATCGGTACACCCGTTACTTCCGGGAAGCCAGGGCCGAGGGGACAGGTGGATGGGGAGAAATCACCTGGAAGGGGAGAGGGGGATTTTCTGGGATGAAGAAAATGCCCTATGTCTTAGCTGGGATGCTGGTCACAGGGTTATACACCTAATAGAATGTACGCTCGGAGCTGTAAACTTAAAAATGTGAGCATTTTACTGAAATATACCCCAAACCAAAAAGGGGGGTGAAGGGGCGGGGAGGACATTTCCCGAGGCCAGATTTCCAGCCCGGCTCCTGCATCCCTGTGTCCTAATCCGAAATTGCACTAACCGTGCCTGCCAAGACCCTGTTGGCAAAGTCCTCCTGTGCTCCAAACGCAGCCCCTTGAAAAGTGCGCCCATCCTTTAAGCAGTTTGGGGCACAAGGAGAGCGGGGGTTAATTTAGAGCGATTGCGATGCTGTGGTTGATACGTACAGAACTGGTCTATTTACATAATACTTCTAGGAATTTCATGGCCTACTAAAGAGACAGTTATGCGTGTCATTCCTCAGCCTTGGAATTCCTGGCGGAGCAGTCTATGGTGGCCCAGGAGGGTCTGCGTTATCAGTGGTGGAATTTTGTTTATGGGGAGCGAGGTAGCCCGGACCCGCCTGCTGGGCTGATGGAAGGATCAGCTCCTGGGTGATGGATGCAATGAATGGCTGAACTGCTCCCGAAGCTGAGGTGCTGGCCGTGCCCTAGCTGGGCTGGGCCTCCAGACCCAGACCACCCCGAGGAGTAGCTACTTTTGGTCTTGACCTGCCATGCATCCCTGCTTCTGTCTTTTTATATTTTTAGGGCCACCCCCACGGCATAAGGAAGTTCCCAGGCTAGGAGTCTAATCGGAGCTACAGCTGCTGGCCTTCGCCACAGCCACAGCAACGCTGGATCCGAGCCACGTCTGCGAGCTACACCACAGCTCACGGCAACACCGGATCCTTAACCCACTGAGAGAGGACAGGGATCGAACCCGTGTCCTCATGGATGCTGGTTGGGTTTGTTAACCGCTGAGCCATGACGGGAACTCCCACATATCCCTATTTCTGAATGGTTACTTATTCTGCCCCCATCTCTTGGCTGCATTTTCTCCTTCTGACAGTTTCTTTTTTAAACTTATAGTTGATTTACACTGTTGTGCCAATTTCTGCTATATAGCACAGTGACCCAGTCATACATATAGACACATTCTTTCTCTCATATTACCTTCCATCATGGTCTGTCCCAAGAGACTGCATGTACTTCCCTGTGCTATAGAGCAGGGTCTCATAGCTTATCTATTCTAAATGTAATAATTTGCATCTACTAACCCCACACTCCCCATCCATCCCACTCCCTCTCCCTTGACAACCACAAGTCTGTCCCCTGTGTCTGTGAGTCTGTTTCTGTTACAGGTTCATTTGTGCCATAGTTTAGATTTCACATGTAAGTGATATCATATGGTATTTTTCTTTCCCTTTCTGACTTGACTTAGTATGAGAATCTCTAGTTGCATCCACGTTGCTGCAAATAGCATTGTTATTTTTTATGGCTGAGTATTATTCCAGTGTGTATGTGTGTGTGTGTGTGTGTGTGTGTGTGTGTACCATATCTTCTTAATCCAGTCATCTGTTTATGAGCATTTGGGTTGTTTCCATATCTTGGCTATTGTGAATAATGCTGCAGTGAACGTATGGGTGCATGTATCTTTTTGAATTTTGGCTCTGTCCCGCGATATATGCCCAGGAGTGGGACTGCTGGGTAATATGGTAGTTCTATATTGAGTTTTCTGAGGTACCTCCATACTGTTCTCCATAGTGGTTGTATCAATTTACATTCCCACCCACAGTGAAGGAGGGTTCCCTTTTCTTCACACCCTCGCCAACATGTGTTATCTGCAGACTTAATGGTGGCCATTCTGACCTATATGAGCTGCAGCCTCATTGTGGTTCTGACCTGCATTTCTCTAATTGTGACGCTGAACATTTATTCATGTGCCTGCTGGCCATCCGTATGTCTTCTTTGGAGAAATGTCCATTTAGGTCTTCTGCCCCCTTCTGACAGTTCCAATTTCTTCTTACTTGGGGAGAAGGGCGAGGCCTGGGAACACTCCGTCAGGAAACTGCCAGGTCCACGGGGGCGGGGGGGAATGACAGAGCCAGGTGCCACTCAGTCTGTCACCTCCTTGCACCTTGCCTCTCTGGTCCACTCTGACCCTGCTAACCCCCGGTCCCCCAGAAGTCTCTGCTCACGCGTCTTCCCAGGCTCTTGTTGCCTCCACACCGGCATGGGCTGAATATCCCGATGGTTTACCGTTTAAAGTGGGTGCGTCTCTGAACACCTGACAGAGTGCACTCTGGCCCCCGGCCCTCGTCTGAGGTTCTCGCAGCACGGAGTTCAGGGCCGAACTGAGGTGCGGGAGGAGGCTCATGGGTTCTGAATGGATTGATTGGCCTGAGGCCCACTGGCGATCCGTTTTATGAGTCTCCTGGGGCATACACTCTTCCTGATTCGATTTTTACTCCATCAGGAGGGACGCTGCATGTGAGCCCGCTGTGTCAGCTAAAGATCAAACTTTAAATAACGTTTAGCGTCTGCTCTGGAAGCATGCATGCTGAGCCTGGATCCCAGGCCGGAGAGGTGAGCCTGTGAAATGTCAAACACCCCACGCAAGGCAAACATACCGGGGAGGGCCTGCGCAAATCAATTAAAAGGATAGCCATTAGCATCTGGGTGAAGGCAGCTGATGAAGGGGGACGAGGTAGAGATTTTTTGCCCAACTACAAGGTCATGTCACCTTCAGCAAGCTATCGACTGTTTGCACCCCCGGAATTAAACAATAAAATGTGTTACCCGAGTGAAAATGCAGCAGTAAACATTTTTGTCACTCAAGTATGGCTTCCCAGATGTCAGCTAGGAACACGTGGGGGGGCGGGGGGAAGATGCTCTGAAATCGCTCGGCCCGTGCGGACCCCTGGGAAGAACGTTTCCAGTGGGAGCACAGGCTTGTGAAGGGCTGAGGCTGACAGCTTTCCCGGCTCATCGTGAACTTGGACAACACACGTGTTGAGGGGAGGTGCGCCTGTCTTCTCGGTCGGGGGGGGGGGACCCGCCTGCCCACGGCCGTTTCTTATTTGCTGTTACAGCCACTTCTTTGCCTCTGCTTCAACACCCTCTTCCCACTTCTCAGCCTCGAGGGGGTTTGGGTTATACTTTTTCTTTCTCAGTCCTTTAAAAAATTATATGCTTTGGGGACCCAGGTGGAGCCACCCTTCGCACTTGCTATCTTGACACCAAGCCCAGCTCCGTCCTTAGCTCCAAACCCAACTTCAGTCTGAACCAAAGCCCAGTCCAGCCCGGCCCAGCCTTGGCTGGTCCATAGCAGTTAACTTTCTCTTGCCATCACTCTGGGCTGGAACAGCCAGAACCACAGGGGTCCAGCAGCAGTGTGCTCATCAGGCAGCCAAAATCATTAACTGCCTGAACTGAGCAAATTGGATTCCTGATCTTCTAGATTAGAAATTATGCTAACTTTTCTTTCAAAACGCCCGCCCTAAATACAAACCTACATTAGGATGCGTGGAGGGAGCGGTGAGGAAAGGGGGACCCGGGGAAATCGGGGGCAGTTCTCCCCTTCCCCCTCCCCACCTCCTGGGAGGGCTTTCAGATTCCAGAAAGTCCTTCACAGGCAAATTGCTGCCGCCCAAATGAAGAGCTAATATAAAGGAGAAACTGCGACTATAATAACTTCGGTTTCCGGGGCCTCTCTAGCGGAGCGAGACACCTCCTGGGCGGCGGAACATCTAATTGGAACTCTAATGAGGCTCCAGTCCTGGGCTAACCAGTGCTCCCCGGGGCGGCCATGCCAGGTGCCCCCCCAAAAAGACACCAGGGGGCCGGAGCAGCTGGGCTGGGCCTCCCACAGCTCCAGGAGGCTGCTTCTGGCTCAGAAATTAGCCCCAGGGACCCCTTGGGAGCCCAAATGATTTCTTCTTCGCTAACTGCAATTTGACTTTCTTCCCCACATTCGTGAGGGTCTTAAATCTGCACTGAATGCAAATGGCAGCAGCCACGCTTGCCTCCCCCTTCTCTAGGTTGGAGATGCTGGGTTCTGGCAGCTGCTGGTTTTCTGAGGAACTGTCCCTCCACCCTGGGCTGGCCTGGCTGGAGCGGGGGCAGCTCCAGCCAGGCCAGCCTCTTCAGTACCCAGCGGGGATGGGAAGCCGAAGCCCGGCGAAGGTGGCTGGTCTGGGCCAGGGGAGTGGGGACAGAAGGCCAGAGAAGGAGCGCTGCTCTGGCCCCGCGAGACAACTTCTCTGTGCCTGCCGGGAACCCCTCGGTGCTCCTCGGGGCAGCAGAGGGGGCTCGCCTCTTCGCGCCTCTCGCTGACAGCATCAGGAATGCAGAGAAGTGCGGCTCCCGGGTCACACGCTGAGCCCCCAGACCGTGACCTCAGAAGCCCCCTATAGCTGCCCTGCTGTTTCCAGCCCCTTCGGAAGGGCAGCCACGGCCCTGACTTCCACCAGCCTTGCTTAGCTTTCCCCGCTCTGCGGATTTAAGTGGAACCGTTCGGAGGAGACATTTTTCCTATCGTCCAGGTCACAGAGGTTGCCAGTGGCGACTTGCAAGGGCTTCTGTCCTATGGATGTGCTGAGAGGCATCTGGCCTGTGGCTACTGACCCACCTCTGGGCGGCTCCAGGCCTGAGCTCTTGCGGAAAATGCTGCTGTCCATATTCACACCCAAGTTTGGTGCACAGAGGAACTTTACACCCAGCAGCGGGACTGGGCCACGGGCCGGGCACGTGCGCAGCCGAGAATGCAAGGAGAGTGTTCATATACCCTACCAAAGATTCTTTTTATTCTTTACTGGATTAATACTTTTTTCAGGTTTTGGGTTTTTTTATTTTTTTATTTTTTAGGGCTGCACCCACAGCATATGGAGGTTCCCAGGCTGGGGATCCAATTCGGAGCTATAGCTGCCAGCCTACGCCACAGCCACAGCCACTCAGGATCCGAGCTGTGTCTGCAACCTACACCACAGCTCATGGCAATACCAGATCCTTGACCCACTGAGCAAGGCCAGGGATCGAACCAGCAACCTCAAGGTTCCTAGTCAGATTTGTTTCCACTGTGCCACGATGGGAACTCCTATTTTTTCTATTAGAGTTGATTTACACTGTTCTATCAATTTCGGCTATACAGCAAAGTGACCCAGTCATTCATACATATATACATTCTTTTTCTCTCATTATCCTCCATCGTGTTCCATCACAAGTGCCTCAATATAGTGCCCTGTGCTCTATAGCAGGACCTCAGTGCTTATCCGCTCCAAATGCAGCAGTTTACAGCTTAGCAACCCCAAACCTGATTTTCTGGAATCACTATGGACAGCTCGCTTTCTGGATCACAAAACGTTCTGCCTTGCAATGACAGCGACTGCCACGGCCAGCGTTTTTCTCAGCATTATCGGAGCAGTCCTCTTTGATGAAGTCTGCCAAAAGTCAGAACAATTCGCCGCTCCCCAAGTGGAAGAACCATGGACGTATGGAATTGAACAAGTTGAAATCGAGGCTTCGGCAACGGAGTTGGCGCCTGCCTATAATCTCATCCGAAACCTGGATATTTTCAGGCCCTTGGAACTTTTTAAAGTTTCTTGAGAATTTTAGAAGAAATAAGTGTTGGCTTTTTAAAAGCCTTAAACGATTTTTAACAGGCTGGGTTGCTGTCACCCCTCGGGGTCCATCCAAACACCACGTGCTCTGAGAGGCTTCCCCAGACCTCGCCAACTGGACGCACCCCTCAGGACACCCCATCCTGGCCACCTTTGCAGAGCACCTGTTGTAATTCGTAAATTCGTAGCTGGATATTTATTTGTATGTGTTCATTTAAGACCTGTCTCCCTGCTGTGCTAGAAACCCACGAGGGCAGCTTGCTGGTTTCGCCTCCTTCTCTGCACTTATCCGCTCCATCAGCATTTATTAAGCGCCAACTACACACCCGGCACTGGGACCACACCTGAGATTCAGCCATGCACAAGATCAAGTCCCTGCTGTTGGGCACCTCGGTGCCCAACGGTGGAGAGAGATTTTAAGGAAATAAATGCAGAAGGAGCCGCGGGACTCGGAGCAGAGCCACGGGGCAGGGGTTGGGGCGGGGGCTGCAGCAAGGGGCTGGGTGCGAGGGAATGAGGTCAGAGATGGGGAGGGGAAGGTGGCTTGGGCTCTGCAGGCACCTGGGGGGCTCTGCTCAAGGGCCAGGGGAGCCCAGAGCCCGGCCCAGTGCTCAGCAGGTGTTTGTTGAGTGAAAGAGTGAAGGGATGCCCTGGTTGCTGAGACAGCCAGCGGGACAAAGTCTTGCTGTCCACCACACGGAGCCGCTGTCCCTTCTGGAAGCTGCAGCTTCAGAGGGTCCACTGAACCCTGTGCGTGTCCCTGACTTCCCCTCCCTGACCTCGCTGGACAAGGTGCCCACCGACACCTGCGGGCGGCCGTGCTGAGTGGCATCTCCCAGGAAGCTAAGCTGAGGGCATGGGGACAGATACCGAGTCCCCAGCCTGTGCCCTTGAAGTTGCTATTCCCCGGGCAAGGCTGTTCTGCTTCTCCAGAGGGAATTGTGAACTTCTAAAAGCCCACCCAGGGCCCCTCAACCCTTGATGGTCTGACCCCCTTCATCAGCATCTATTTTCGCTTCCAAAAGTGTGGCCAAAACGGCAGCAGAACGGATGCTCCCCTTGGGACTAAAAGGGGTGGGGGTGGCATGGTGGCAGCACCGCGGACGCTGTGCCTCTAGAAATGGCCACAGTGGCAGCAGCTGCTTCCATGGGAAAGAACCCCAAAGAGTAACAAACATGGCCTGTTTTGGCCGCGCAGACTTGAGGGGTGAAAGTCTCCGGATGCCGGACGTTCATATCCAGCTGAGGAAATCCAGGCAGCGGTCAGAACCCGGCCGTGGGGCCGTCTGCACACACGGGAGGGCGGAGCACTGGGCCCGGGAGCGGAGCCAGAAGAGGCTGCTTTCTCCGTGCTTGGACTTCCCAGCCTCGGGACTGGAAACGAGCCTGTGGAGGTCGGCGAGAGGACAGCGGGGATGCGGGGTGTGTGGGAAGGTGGGTTCTTTCTTGTCCTCCAACCGCCCCGTCTCTTTCAAGAAACAAGCCAGCGGAAAGCATTCTACTCATCAACACTTAGATTTTTAATCAATCATTCAATCATCCAACCCTCTGTCCTAATAACCAACACTTTGTTTATCCACATGTACAGCTATCCAGACATTCACCCATTTAATCATCTCTCTGACCATCCATCTAC
>PVHT021183544.1:1783817-1815382 GCA_004024745.2 Catagonus wagneri
CCCACCCATCCATCCACTCACCCACCCATCCATCCATCCAACCACCCATCCATCCACCCATCCATCCATCCGTCCACCCATCCGTCCATCCATTCATCCACCCACCCACCCATCCATCCATCCATCCATCCAACCATCTTACAAGGACATTATACGCTCACTCTGGACAGGAAATTGTTCTAGAGTATAGAGTGACAAACAATACACACCCAGCCCTCCCAGAACTCATTTCCTAGTAATTAAAAATCCAACAAATATTCAGTGACTGCCTATTTTGTGACTGGCCCTGAAACAGGAGAAACAGATGCAAAATGAGCCGTTGTACCTGAGCCCTAAACCCTAAATGCGGGCTGGGGGAGGTACAGAATCTACGGGAGCATCAAAGAGGCCCCCGACTCCAGCTGGCGTCTTCAGGAGACGCTTCCTGGGAGAAATGATGTGTGGTTTCTGGGCAGTGAGTAGAAGTGAACCAAGGGGAAAACAGTCCAAGCACAGACCCTGGCCTGCCTCCCCCGTGTCTAGAACAATATGTAGCACATAGTAGGTGCTCAATAAATCCTCGCAGCGTGAACGGTAGGTGAAAGGAAGAGAGGTGGTTTTTCAGGAACTTGACAAGCCTGCTTGGCACGGGGGCAGGGGGGAGGGGCGTCCTCTTTGTAACAGAATGAAAGGATGCTAGAAGCCGCCCATCTGTACAGAGGATGACAGCGGGGCTTCTGCCTCGCAGGGCTGGGCGCAGAATCACAGCTCGCACAACCCCAGCAGCCTGGCCCGTGTGTTACTATTACTACTTAAGGTCATGAACAATATCGTTAAATACCTAACACAGCAACGATCCTAATACGCAAGGCTGCATTCCCAGCACGTAGCTGTTACTTCGTGTCATAACTGGCAGGCAGTCCTTGCAGTTGTGGCTTTGCTGTTCTACTTTGTACGGAGATTTGCTTGGGAACCCCCAGGAAGCCCCCTGGCCTCGCATCTCATCTCCCCCCACGGAACCGAGTGTGGTAGCCCTCGAACCCGAGGACTCAGGGGCTTTTAGGAGGGCCTGAGCGTGCCTGGCCCTGGGCCGAGGGGCGGGGGCGCTGCAGAAACGGGCTTAGGAGCCTAGCGGCATGCTCGCCCTGAATAATACCATTCCGGCTTTGCCCATGAATTTCGCTAAAACCTTTGGGAAATTGTTTATATGTCAGCTGAATGACCTCTTGTGGGAATGAGTTTCCATAACAACTAATGGGCGGCCATTGTGCTTCCGCCGGGCCGGCCGCTGCCGGCTCTTGAGCGCTGCTGGCAGTTCCTGTTTGTCCCTGTGCGGGCAGGTGGGGGGGGTCGATGGGGGCCTAAACCCTGGGCCCAGGGCTGGCAGGGACTGGGCCTCTGGCCTTGCCCCTGACTCCCTCAGACAGGAGCCTGTCCCCGCCTGGAGGTGAGGGGACAAGCTTGAGGCTGGCTGGCAGCCAGCAGAAATGCTCCTGGGCCCAAAGTAGGGACACCTGGCCCAGTGGTCACCTTTGCAGTCTCGGGCTGGCGGTCCTGGCACCTGGGTACGAGAGGGGAGATTTATAAAGACCCCGACGGACCGCCTCACGTGGAGCGGTGCATTAGCATAGAACAGGCTGGCTCTGACCCGTGGCAGACCCACTGCCAGCAGCGGATCCCAGCCTGAGGGGGCCCCAGGCGGACCCCTCCGGGCCCGGAGGAGGGAAGCGGGGGGGTGGGTTTCCAGTCTGGAGCCCCGCCGAGCCCAGCTCCCCGCAGCCAGCCAGAGAAGCGATCTGAACTATTTTAAATGCATGGGCATGAAGTGACGGCAGGCAGCTCGTAAGCAAGGATTAAGGGGTGCGTTTCAGAGCCTCAGAAGTGCCAGGCAGATTTCCGGGGCCTCCGAATGACCCCGTCTCTTTCTATCTTGGGAGCAGGAGGCCTCTAGCCGGAACTGAGCTCGAGGCACCAGCTTCCACTCCTGGCCTCCGGGGGCCTCAGTCACCGACAAGGCCAGGTGGTCCCACGGGCCCCGAGGGCCTTTCTGCCAGACTCAGGGGCCACGTGGCATCGGCTACCTTCTTTCCAAGTCCAAAGGCACCTGAAGGGTGTCCCCAGCACAGGGAGGGGACTGCCTGATGACCGGTAATAGCTGCCAGGGGCCAGCACCACTCCCCAGCCCCGTTGCTATCACACACGCACCCCCATCCTGAGACCTCCGCTCCCTCGTGGGTGAAATGAGGAGCTCGAGAGAGAGAGGAACCCAGACCCAAAACGTCTCAGCGGAAGAAGGCCAACAGTGGCGGTCTGGCTCCACCCCAGTGCCTCTGAAACGCGCCTGGTCGCAGCTGGCGCTCTTTCATTCGCTCCCCTGATCTTTCTGAACACACGCTATCGCCAGATAAGGGGCCAGGTGTGCCGCTGAGCGGGCGAAGGGGGCGTGTTCTAGTCGGACAGGAGAAACACGAGCAGGGAAACGAACAGAACAAAATTCCGGGCCACGATAATGGCCGTGAAGAAACTAAAGTAGGACAATACTAGAGGCAAGGAGCTGGAGGCTGTTTCAGACAGTGAGATCTGGGGAAGTGACCACGGACCTGAGGACTGAAGGTGGGTCGGCCAGAGCTGTCCAGGCAGCGGGAAGAGCACGTGCAAAGGCCCCGGGGTGGGAACCAACGTGGAGAGTACCACCCACTGAACACAGTCCAGAGTGGCTCAGCAGTGAAGAGGGAGACGGGGGGGGGGTGCCAGCAGAGACAACGGCGTGGGGTGGGGGCAGGGGGACTGTGTGGCCACTGTCCCAGCTCCTGGTTTCACTCCTAATGACCCCAGGGCAGTTCTGAGTCTGGGCCCCTGGGCCGAGCCCGGCCCCGTCGATACGTCTGTAGATTCGGTGCTTAGCCGAGACGAGCCACCTGCAGGCTCCAGCCCCTCCTCGGTGGCCGTGGGGGACCCCGACCTCGCAGGATCAGCTGGTCTTCCTCTCCGGGCCCTGGGCTGCTGGCTTCTCTGCATTTCCTTTGCACAGGAGTGAAGCTGCGCCAGCAAAGGCGAGAAACCAGAAGCAAGGAACCTTCTGAGCTTCTGTTTGTTGTGCCTGGAGCGGACAGGCAGGAAAGAGCTCGGACGTGATGGAGGGGGGTCGGTGAGCAGCAGAAAACTGCGCTCGTGAAAGAAAAATTGATCTGCACTCCTCCTCAGGAAGAGGGGGCCACACGTGGCCCAAAGGCCTCCTCGGGCTTATTTGGTTTCGTCTTCAAATCAGGAAATTGGAGCCGTTACAGCCACGGGGTTGACTGGCAAGGAGGCAGCGTAGGGTCCACGCCTCTGGCTTTGTCGGCTCAAAAGCTGGACGGGGAGCGGGGCTCCTCTCCTGCCCGGTGGGAGGGGGTCCCCTTGGGGTGGCGAGGAGGGGGGCAAAGGGGCCCACGCCCCGGCACTGGAGCCGGGTTGCCGGGTCTGACACGCGCCCACGTGGCGAACACTGTGGACGTTCAAACAGTGCTGCCGCCCCGTTCCAGCGGCCCCTGCCCCTCCAGAGTGCAGGGTGCTGTCCCCACCGTCCAGGACCACTGAGCATCCCCAGGCTTTAATCTTAATCCCCTTAAGCCTCCACAAATAGCCCTTAATTCACAATCACCTGAAACGCTATTGATTTTTTTTTTTTAATTTAACTTGCAGTAAATTTCCACCCACGGCCACCCAGAAGGAAGATTTCAAACCCCCTGCCCAGGCCACTAAACGCTCCCCCCACCCGCATTTCTCAAGCACAAAGCAGGCTTCTGGGGGTCGTTATTTAAATAGCTTGATGATCTTTCAAATTCCGAACACCTCCAAGAACAAAGGCAAGTCACTGGGGTGTGTTCCTTTGGCAATCTGTTACTAAGCTGCGGTCCCCGATTGATCAGTTAGCTTCCCTTTGGGGTGTGGGAGGGGGGTCTTGTGGGAGGTGGGTTTCCACGTGCCAGTGGGTCTCCCCCCACCCTGGCTGTCCCTGTCACTTTCGTCCACACTACAGACTGGAGACACGTGTCAAACGGCCCCTTCTCCACGGCTCCACACCTGTTCGCTCACGTCAGGGTCACGTCCAGACAGGAAGAAACTTGCAACACACACATTTCTGTTTGAGCTCCGCTCTCCGCGTATCATTAGAGGAGGTACTGGTAAGAAGACGTTTTCACCACCAGCTGTGTCGGTCTTTCAAGGGCTAAATCCACCCACAAGTCAAGTTTCCACATGTCCGTCATGCTCCCGGGGGGCGGGGGTGTTGGAAAACGCCTAGGGGGGCAGGTGGGACATGTGGGCGTCTGGCCTAGATGCTGCTGGGCCTCGTCACTTTCTAGCTCTGTCACCTCGGGCATCTTCCTCATCCATGAGAAGGGGGTCAGAGTGACAAAACTGCACAGAACTGCACACACCACACACACATGCACACACAGACACACAGACACACATGCACACGCACACACACATGCACACACACACATGCACACGCACACACACACATGCACACACACACACACACACCACCTACGACACACACGCACACACATGCACACACACACACACGCACGCACCCCGTGCGTGCAAAACCAGTGATATCTGAATCAGGGCTGCAGACTGAACAGTGTCACGTTTGCTGCCTCTGACACCGTGCTCTGGTCGCAGAGGATGTCACCCTTTAGGGGGAGGCATGAGACCTCTCTGTTCTGCCTGCAGTTTCCTGAGAGGCTCTGTCCTCCCAGTAAAAAGCTGTCGTTCTGAAGGACATCACGGCATCAGCTTCGCCGGGTTTTGGAGGGGCTTTGGAGAGCTCAGTCAGCGTGGCGCGCCGACCGCCAAGCCTGGCATCAGTACGTGTTCAGTAGATGGGATCTGCTTTTGACCTATCGCTCTATTTATTTAAACCACCAGCCGCTCCTTTTTGCCTTAGGAGTGTTCCAGAAGATGAGCGTGGCGTTTGTCGAAAGCGTGTCCGTCGTGCTTGGCAACAGCGAAACCTTTCCTTTGGTGGTGGTTCATCCATTCTCAGGGTTAGCTGGTGCTAGTTGCACCGCTGGATTGTCACCAGAAGGGTCACCATGAGCCCAATTAGACGTGCTGGTTGTTGACTGGCTCCTGCGAGGTGGGCAGGAAGCACTGTCGCCGGGCAGAGTCTGGGGTCACAGAACAAGACTGAGGAGGTCCAAGCACGAGAGGGAGGACCTTGCTGGCTGGTGTGGCACTTGTTCTCCCCCTGTCCCTTAGGATTTCAAATCTCCTGCGGGACTTTGCGAAGCCAGGTCCATCCTGATGTAAAGGAGGTTTTGTCTTCATCTCGGCTCTTTGGCATCAGACGTGGCCTTTTGCAGAGACCTACACTCTGCTCCTGAATTCTGTGCTGTGTGACAAACACCGGCTCCTTTTTAAGTCCTCTGGTAGACAGCTGTCCACACCGGCAGCTGGGGTGTCCCAGGCAAAGCTGAACCCCGATTCACGCTCACATCCCACAACTGCTGTGTGACCCAGTGCAGGTGCCTTAAACTCTCTGGGCCTCGGCTTTCTCTCAGAGACGGCGAATTAAAAACACCTCGATGTCAGCACGAGGGGAAGCTGGCTGACTGTCTACAGGAATTCCCTGCGCTCCTTTTTGCAGCTCTTCTGTAAGTCTCAGCTGACCTAAACATCCACAGTGAAAACACTGCAGCCAAACACAAACTTCCTATGTTGTCTGGGGCCTGAAGATGACACATGCGAAGTGCCCGGCACGTCCTCGGCAGTGGCTAGCCTTTACGTAGAAGGAAACAGCCCAAACTTTGCTTCACCTCCCGCCCCCCCATTCCCCCCGGCTGTGCTGTTTCAGACCAGGAAAATGGATTGATCTAACTCCGGATGGGTGCTCTGAAGGCAAGAGGCTTATGGTGCGTGGAAGAATCCTCCTGATTCCACGGAGGGGCGTGTTCCTCCCCGCGGAATTACAGCCGCAACCTTACAAGTTCCCGGGGCCGCCAGCCGAACTCACTGCTCCTTCTCTCACACCTTCCAACCCACCAAGAACCCCCTTGTCCCCAGGGCCACACAAGGCGGAAGACGGCGAGCCTGGCACAGGGCCCGTCCTACAGCCGGTGAGAACAGAAGCAGCCTCCCGGTCCTCCGGCCACCGATCCCCCGATGCTCCCGGTGTCATTCTGGAGCCCGGGGACAGGTGACAAAGGCTCTGTGTCCATTTCCGCTATTAAAGCGGCAGGGGTCCCTGACTGTACTTACAGGGAGAGCTGGCAGTGGAAAGGCAATTCAATTAAACAAAAGGCAGGACGCAGGGGAAGTTTGGAAGGAGGGTCGATGGCTGAACCGCTTCTTCCAAACACAATGCGGGTCCCACCTGGAGGCTGCAGAGAAGCCGTGTCCCGCGTGAGATTTACAGCTCCGAGCGTTGCCTCCTCCGCTGGGTAATAAAACCGTGTCCTCTAATCAATGCTGGCGCTGGCTGCCCGTCCGCAGCCTGGCCGCCCATTTAGCAAAGTCACTGAGTAATGGAAAATGCAATCAAGTTGTATAATGAGTCTGGGTAATTGGTTGGACCGGGCCGAATGGCCCCACTAAATGTATTCAGTCCGGTGTATTAATTAAAAGCGTGACACTCCGAGCCCCGTCCAAAGTGCCCCATTAATTATTCGTTGAATCCAAAGGTCAGACGTAGTGGGTGAGTTACGAGACAGCGATAACATTGCCCAGTAGTGGGGCCTGTGCGACTGATGGGCGCCTCCCCCATCTGACTGGAGCACCAGGCCCCCTCTCTCACTGTGCCCCCTCGAGGCCAAGTCAGGAGGAAGGGCCACAGCGGCACTGCGTCCCCCGTTCCTCTGCACCAGAACTGATCCCGAGGCCCCTCGCCTGTGAGCTCTGCCGTGCACACTGGCAAAGTGTTACAAGTCAGAGACCAGCAGGCCGCTGCCCTGGCTGCTGTCTAGCTCCAGAACCACAATGCAGTCCTTATTTTATGTAAAAATAAGCAAAACGTGCATTTTCTTTCTTTTTCTTTTGGCCATGGAGTCATGCAGCGGTTTGATGTGGGATCCCAGCTCCCAAACCAGGGATGAACCTGGGCCACAGCGCTGAAAGCACTAAATCCTAACCACTAGACCACCAGGGAGCTCCCAGAAGCATAAAGCAGAAGTGGGGGTGCAGTGGGTTAAGGATCGGACTGCAGCGGCTGGGTTCCATCCCCGGCCTGGCCCAGTGGGTTAAAGGATCTGGTATCGCCACAGCTGCAGTGTAGGTCACAGCTGTGGCTCAGATTCAGTCCTTGGCCTGGAAACTTCCACATGCCATGGATACAGCAGGAAAATGAAACAAAATCAAAGCAAAAGTGGTGGAGCTCCCTCTGGGAACCCGACAGGCTGTGTGACTATGGGCAAGTCGCCTGGCTTCTCTGGGCCCGTTTGCCCGTATTTGAACAGACCACCTCATCTCTGGAACTTGAAACCGCTTCAAAGGGGAGTGGACAGTTGGGAGGCAGGGCCCCCACTTAGCGGCCACCCCGCCGCACCCCGGACCCTGCAACAGCTCTGAGGGATGGGGCCGGACAGGACTGCCAGGCCTCCGAGTCCCACATACCCACGTCCCGTGACATTCCTGGAACAAGGGGCCCTCAGAACCGCCGACTGCAGTGAGCGCTGGGCATCCAGGTGGCTGGGAGGGGAGCCTAGATCAGACAACTTTTCATGTTTGACCCCAGGGCTTTTGTTCCCACCTGAAGAGGCGGACAGGTGCCCACCAGGCTCGCCCCCACCCCCACCTGCCCCAGAGCCTGGGACTCTGGGTCAGCCGGGTCCCAAGGTCCGATAATGACCCATTGTCTAGACGAGGAGTCAGAGGCACTCGGACTGCTGGGGTGGGGGGTGGGACCAGGAGAACAGCTGGTTCTAGAGCTTTCTTCTCCACCCGCTGGCCGTCTCCTGGGCCTGAGAGGGTCAGCTGGAAAGAATGCACGGGACTTGGAAAGAATGTACAAGACTTCGGGGGAAGAACCAGAACCTCGGCAGGAGTCGAGGACGGGCCATTTCCTTGCGCGGGTCAGCAATTCAGCAACATCCATCAGAGTGAACGACAGGGACCCTTTGACCGGGACGCCACCTCCAGGAATTCACACTCCCGATTCGCTGGCTCGTGTGTCTAGGAAGCAGAGGCCCCAGGACCACGCCTCTGGCTCCGTGGGCCCTGAGACGAGCGAGGGGACGTCGCGCCTTGCCCGCCAGGGAGACAGCTCGTCTGTACCCCTTCGCTCGGCGTCAAGGCTCCCTGGGTGCTGCTTCAGGCCAGGTGCTGAGCAGCGACCGAGAGGGCTTCACCCCTCTTTGAGCTGATATGGGAAGGGTCCCAGCAGATCCGGGAGCAAAGCTAGCGGCAAGCAGCACACGAGAAGGGCCACGGCGGCTGTTAAACTACAAGACAGACGTACACGCGGTGACTATGTATGGAAAACTTCCAGAAAATGTAACATCAGGGTAAAGGAGAGAGGAACATTTTTTCTTGTGTGTTTCCCCCTCCCCTGATGGATTTGTTCTTGCACCATCATGAACTCGTATTTAGTAATTTTTTAAAAAGGAGTCCGAATTTTCAAACTTCCATGACCAGCTCTGAAGCCACTGGAGAAGAATTCTTCTTCTCTCTCTTCAAAATTCAGAAGCCAACAAACCCCGGTGGGTGGGGGGCAGCAACCAGCGGGTGTTTTGAGCCCAGCTGGCCCTTGAAACCAAGTGACTGCTTATTTAACTGATGGCTGCTGTCCTCATTCAAAAGATGTTCTCCCCGTAAGAAATGAATGCCACCGAATCTGTCACCGTGACCAAGCACACCTGTGTGCATCCTCAGGCTGCCAAGCCGAGAGTTTCAGATTTTGTAAATTTTTATTTTTAGGGCCACACCTGTGGCATACGGAGGTTCCCAGGCTAGGGTTCGAATCAGAGCTACAGCTGGTCAGCCTACACCACAGCCACAGCAACTCGGGATCTAAGCTGCATCTGCCACCTACCCCACAGCTCATGGCAACGCCGGATCCCTGAACCACTGAGCGAGGCCAGGGATGGAACCTGCAACCTCACGGTTACTGGTCAGATTTGTTTCCTATGCTCCACAACGGGAACTCCTGTACATTAATTTTTAACATCCTTTTTTTAATGGGGCTTTGAGCAAAGGAGCCAGGAGCGGATCACACTGACCTGAAGGAAGCTCCGGTCTGGGGATCTGATGGACTCACCGCACAGGCAGGCTTCCCATGCGGTAGATGCTTGGGGACGCCCCCACCCCCACCCCGTGGTGCTGGAAACCAAGTGGCACTGGGACGTGAGGACAGGCAGGATTTGAAGGGAAGACGCCCGAGAAGCCCGCAGATTTTATCAGCTTCGCCGGGCTGGCTCCGCATCGATTGCGGTATCACCTTTGGGCCGCTCTGCCCCGCACTCCTCTGCTCAGGCTCGGCAGAGCTCCCGCCACCCCGAGCTGCCCCCACCGGCTCCCCAGCACGGCCGCCTTCGCCCCTCTGTTTGCTCAGTCCTCGGCGGGGATGGAACGGCTTGCACCTTGGAGCGTGGCCGTGTGCCTGGCCTCCTCCTGAACCCTGTCTGTGCTGCAACCACCACCCCGAGCAGGAAACTGAGACTCAAAGAGGCCCGAGAACGGCCAAGGCCACTTGGCTGCAGCTGGAACTTGAACGTGGCCTCGTGTGACTTGCGCAGCAACGGCCTTGACCGCTCTGCTTCCTCCGTGGACGGGGTGTGGCGGGGGAGGGGCGGATATGTGCTGGGCTGTTGTGCCTGAAAGTCGGGGGGCCACGGCCAGCCTCGGTTAGGGCGTCCTTCCTTCCCACTGGGGACAGGCCTCCTCGCATCCAGCTGGCGTGACATACACCTCGAAGACCTCACCATCACCCCACCCCACCCCCCGCTCCAGCCATATCCAGGATGTGACCTTGGGGGAGTGACCAGAGGGGGTCCAAGGCTGCGCCACACTCTAACTCCAGACAGCAGGTCCCCAGGTCCCCCCCCAACCCTAGAGCAGAGGTGAGGCCACTCGGGACCCTACCAGACGGTTGCTGGGGTCGCCTCCACCCACTGGAGAAAACTCCTGGTATTTCATCACATCCTTTGGTGGCTTAGAGGCCACGCCCTGGGCCCTGGGAGCAGGTGGGGACACCCAGAGGCAGGCCCAGAGAGAGAGCTGCAGCCTTCCCGAAGACAATGATAAGCACGGCGGAGGGAGCCAGGCCCCAGCTTCCACGGAGCTGGGGAGACCGGCAGAGGTCAGAAAGCCCAGGGCGGCACTTCCCTTCTGCCTTCCTGGCCCCCAGGAGCTCCCTGTGGTTCCCTTGGGCCGTCCTCCAGCCCTTGCAGCCCGCGGAACCAGTGACAAAGGCGGTCCCCCGGGGCCTGCTTCCTCCTTCCTCACGTGCACAATTCATAACAAGCCGGAGGTTAATTGCAAGTAGCCACTTCCTGACCTCATGCCGTGCCGGATGTGGCCGAGAGCTCCCTGGACACTCGCGTCAGCCCCACGGCAGAGGCTGTGTGGTCCTGTCCATTTTTCAGATGAGCAAACCGAGGCTCCAGAGTCCAGCGACCTGCTGCCCGCGGTCATGCAGCTGGGGCAGAGGGGCTGGGCCCACGACTCGCACTGACGTGCTTCATCGGCCTGTTCCACTTACTTTGCTTGTTCGACTCTGACTAGACTTTTGGTGGACGAGTCCACCCTCGAAGAAAGGGTCCACGGACAGGCCTGCGACCCCCCACCCCGACCTCTAGAGTGGATTCCCCTGGAGCGAAGACCTCAGGGCTGTGCCTGCCTAAACCCAGACTCTTTATACCCAGTCCCAGCCTTATCAGGTAATGCGATACCTTTGTATAATTACAATTAATTGAAGGAGAGGTGGCTTTTACCACAAAAGGCATAGATGCAGTTTTGCTTTTTCATGTTCAAAATTCCATGCATTTTAAAAAGCACAACAAAAGGCCTAAGGCAGGGCTTGGGGTGGGATCTGGGCTGAGACGGGAAGAGCTGACGGGGGAGGCATGCCAGCCGGGGAGAGAACAGGCGAAACAACACAGGGACCACCAGTCTGCTCTGTGCAAACAGGATGCAACAAGGGGTTGTAGCAGCGGGGAACTGGAAGACAGCTTCAGGCATGGCTCAATCTGGGGTCCGACTCCCAGTCCCTGAGACCCATGTCCTCATCTGTCCTGGGAAGGAGGGTCACACCGAGATGGGAACACGCCACCGCCCCAACCGGTAAACCAGGGAACGGCAGGCGGACGCAGCTCCAGAGCCTGCAGCCTGTACCGAGCACAAGAAATTTCCCCGGTGCCTGGGGCCCCCAGGTCCCGCGACACTGGTGAGAATCTCAGGCCACAGTTCAGAGGGCCAAGAACCAGCCATCTTTCAGAAATTCACTGCCGTGGGCCTCTCCTGCCAGCTGGAGGGCAGCTGTGCTGAGGTCTAACCAGGTCCCAAGTGCGGGGGGGTCCCTCTGGCTGGTCCATCATCCACCAGGGTGCCACAGCCCCGCTGACGAGATCAGCTCTGGCCTCCGCCCTCCGGCCCAGCCCCGAGTGAGGACGAGTGCCTTCGCGCACTCTGGCTCCCCACCTCTGCCCCCACTCTCCCGGCCTCTCAGGACCCCCAGCCTCGGTTCTGCAAGCGGCCGTGGTCAGTGGGACGTCTCCATCCGACTCCACGTGTGCCCTTCTTCTGCTCCATGCCAGTGACCAACGTAGCCTGGGATGCGGTGGGGCCAGCGGGGCCGGAAACCGGGCTTGCCTGGTCACTCGGCTCCCTGCAGGCGGGCAAAACGTGCCCCCAGCACGCAGGACCACCCCACCTCTCCAGCCCACTGTTGTCGAATGGGGAGACTGCAGCCCAGACGACCCGGCTCCCTGGGAGAGGAGGGGGCCTTGGTTCTGTGTGACACCTGCGGAGCTCGCGTGGCCAGTTCACGGGAGGCGTGGTTTTATGGAAGGGAAGCACTTCAGCAGGTGGCTTCGCCTGGGCCCCTGGAGCACACACTGGCAGGAGTCAAAGGGTGCAGACGGGCTGGCCAGCTGCCGGAAGTGGAGGGAGGGGAAAACTAGGAAATCCAGCCTGAAGGGCCAAAGAACCACCCTGAACAAAAGAGAACCATCCAGAATCCCGTGGGCCAGAGCGGGCTGTGCTCTAGGAGGAGAGGTGAAATCCCGTCACACGAGGGCCCATCCGCCCTGCCATCTCCCGGGGACAAATTATTCCCAGACTTTGCCAGCGGCGCCGCCCTGAATTCCCAGTACGACCAGTACCGATGTCAAGGCTCAAGGTGGACAGACGGCTCACGAGCGGTGGCCGCGCTCCGTTAGGCGGAGCCAGTTTCAGCCGTTTCGAGCTCTCGGGATGACGAACAGCCACCGCCGTTTCAGAAGGAAGGAAAGACGTTTCTCCTTGTTTTCTCTTTCACTCTTGAAACTTAGCTGCACTGGCTAAGGCTTGCACGGGAGTTTCCCGCTGCCAGGCTGGGTCCCCACTCCGCAGGCCGGTACATACACCGCACCCCGCGTGCTTCTCCCGCCTGCCTCCCTCTGGTCCTGCCACCCAGCCGCCCTCCCCTGGGCCCCCTCCATCCAGCCGGGCTAGATGTGTGTCCTTGGCTGTCCTCCCGCTGTGATCAGTGACGGACTCCGGAAGGCTCACTGCTGTTTTCTTGAGGGCTTTGTGCGGAGCCTCCAGTCACGGAGGTCCCGGGTGATAACTGGATAGAGAGCCGGGAGGAAGCTGGGGAGGAAATAGGGCAGCCAAGAAGCAAGGAAGACTGGCCGCTAATTAAAGCCGCAGCCATCAAATTTTCGTGCACAGCTTCCTCGTCTCCAGAATGAAAACAGTTACCCTATTTCTGAGTTGGGGGTGTTACTGCCTCCCATTTACAGATGAGAAGGCTGAGGCTCAGAGGACCTGAATTCCGTGGGGGCTGCCCTGGAGCTCACACCCCCAGCCTCCCTGGTGATGAGATGCCCACGGTTCCTGGCCCCTGGCGCTCAAGTCTCGATGGGGAGGGAGGTGGGCCCGTGACCTCTAGCTGCCCCTGGCTGGAGGGGTTGGGGGAGCAGGAGGCAATTAGAGGGTCGGAGAGGGACTCCAGGTGGCAGGGGCAGGGTCCTGATTCAACTTCATGGGACAGTTCGCTTTGATTGGCTCGGGGTTACTCCATGGCCGACCTATGACACGGTGACCTGACCCAGGGACCTTGTCAGTCCTCTCCCTCCTTGCAAGGGCAGGCTCGGGGCGGAATTCCTGCGAGAGAATGGAAGCCGGCTCTGCACTTGCCCCAGGCCTCCTGTCTTGGCGGACAGCGTTGAGAGCTGGGTTGTCTCCCGGGTGACCCACCGAAGCACATCGAATGTTCCGCGTTAGAGGGGCCAGTTTGGCCAAAGATCTCGGGGGAGGGGAAGAGAGGCATGCGACGACCCCTCGAGAGGCTGTGCCGTCCACAGGGGCGGTGACACACGCGCATGTCACCCTGCGGGATTCTCTGCTCCTGACTTAACTGTTCCGATGCCAACATAATCCCTGGAAAAGGTCAAAGGCGCTTCCGGAGCAGATGTTTAAGATCCACTAGGAAAAACCTGCTGCGACCATTAAGCTACCGTGGGTTAATGAAGGTCTGTTTCATCTCTGGTGTCCTGGGGTGTTCAGGATGGACACAGCCCTGACAACCCCTTCCTGGGAGCCCTGTTGTACAGAGGGGGAGCGTGAGGCCCTCAGCCCAGAACCTTCTCACTGTTGGAAGGAATGAGCGTGGGGTGGGGGTGGGGCTCAAATGATCCATGAAGTAGTGGCTCACACTTGGATTAGTATGACTTCATGCTGAGCTTCATGGAGACATGGGGAGTTGTGTTTGGAAATACTTGTGTACATGCCTGGTTAAGGCACACGCACTCGCCTCCTAACTCTGCCAGGTAAGAGCAGCAATGCCCCAGAAGCAATGAACACACCCAGCACTCAGATTTTGGTTTCTAATACCATTCTCCAATAAAAGTGACCGGGGCTCCTTAAAGAGGTAGCGTCTTCTGCAGAGGAATATGCATGATGACCTGGGGGACATCTTATGGTGTCAAAAAGTAAGGAAATGCTGGAAAATACAACCACCACACACAATAAAGGGGGTATGTCCAAGAGACACAGGGACCAACGGAAGAACCCCCAGTGGTCAAAGCTGGGGCCATCTGTGCCACAAAAATCTGAAAAGTAATATTGGATAGCAACTCAAAGTTAAAATAAATATCCATGCGCTCATACTAAATAATTGAACAAATAAACTGGGGAGAAGAGAGAAAGCTCCCATGAAGAATGATTCCAAACCTCCAGCGGGTAGACTGGGAGCCCCCTCCCCCAGTGCGGGCTGCGCACGGCGACTCCCTTCTGAAGAGGATGGGATGGAAAGGGAGGTGGAAAAAAGAGCCACTTAACAGCAGAGGAATCTAACAGGAGCCCGGCCAAGCGACCAAGGTCAATACCCACTGTGATGAGAGGGTGAGACACGGGCTTCCGGGACGACGCGATGAGAAGGGCAGCTTCGTGGGCTTCCTCCAGCAAACCCCTAACCCCAGTCTAATCGGGGGAAAACCGTCAGACTCACATGGACAGACAGTCTATAAAATGCCTGACCAGGAAAGTCTGAAAAACTGCCAGAGCCAAGGAGACGCGACGATTAGATGTCATGTGGGGTCCTGGGTGGGATCCTGGGACAGAAAAACGACATGAGGAGAAAATTAAGGAAATCTAAATAAAGCACAGGCTTTATGGCTTAATTGTGACAACGCACCACACTGATCGAGGAGGTTAGTGGCAGAGTTCCCGCTGTGGTGCAATGGGATCGGTGGCCTCTTGGGAGGGCTGGGACGCGGGTTTGATCTCCAGCCGGCCATAGCGGGTTAAGGATGCAGCGTTGCTGCAGCTGCAGCTTAGGTTGCTACTGTGGCTCAGATCTGATCTCTGGCCCAGGAACTCCATGGGCCTCGTGGTGGCCAAAAATGTAAAAATAAATAAAATGTTAGCGGGGACCTAGGTGTGCAGTACCTGGGGACAGCTACACTCGTAATTGTGCAAATCTAAAACTGCTCCAAAATAAAAAGTTTTGTTTAAAAGCCCCCGGCTCCCACCAAATCTGTAATCAGGAAGCTGCAATATACTACGAAATGGGCCCCAAAGATATCAGGTCCTAAGCCCAGGAACCTGTACGTGGGCCTCACTTGGAAAAAGTCTTTGCAGATGTGATGAAGGGTCTGGAGATGAGATGACACTGCGTCACCCGGGCAGACTCAGGGTCCTCCTGCCAGTGAGACGGAAGGCGGGACGCGAGAGGCGGCGGCCTCGTGATGATGGAGGCAGAGGTGGCGGGAGGTGGGCGCCGGCCGAGGAGCACCTGGGCTGCCAGGAGCTGGAAGCAGCAGGAAGGATCCGCCCTGGCTCCTCTGCAGAGAACGTGGCCCTGTGGCCACGTACACTTGGGACTTGCGCCCCCAGGGCTGGAAAGGACACATCTCTGCCGTTTCGGCCCCCGCCCCAGTTTGCGGGCACCTGTTACAGCAGCCACGGCAACACGGTCGGTCATCTTCTCAGCGTCCTGCCAGGAGCCCGCCATTCGGCCCCGAGAACAGCAGGACCCCGGCGCTGAACAGGACAGCGAGCGCGGTGGGCGATGAGGATTTAATCGCAAAGAGTCGAGGGACCTCGGTGGACTGCACCTGAGAAGTTCAGGGCCACGGTGGCTGGGAACCGGGTTCCCGCCTAACCCAGGAGCGAAGGAGGCGCTGCTGACCCTTCACTCGAGATCCGAGGAGGACAGGGATCAGCTGAGTTTGTGCAGGTGGTGGGGACGTGGGGACCAGAGGGAGCAAGGACTCTGAGGCCGAAGGAGCTGCGGGAGGACCAGGGGCAGGATTTCAGCGACAGCGCATGGCGGGAACCATCAGGAGCAGGGACCCCTTGCAGGCTGTCGTGGGGGTCGGGCACACCCCAGACGGCCCAGCTGTCAGCCCATCGTGGACGGACTGGGAGAGGCCCCAGAGGTGCCTGCGGAGGGGCGCCCGGCGCAGCTGCTGTTGTACAACCAGCGGGTTAGGATTTCATGGCTCCCACCAGGCAGCCGCAAACTGCTTCTATAAAAGGCCACATGGTAAATATTCTAGATTCTGCAAGGGACTCCGCAGAGGAAGTCGAGGGAGCAGCCTGGCGTAAAAGCCATAAAAGAATGGGCGTGGCCGTGTTGCAACAAGATTTCCTTTGTGGACGCCCAAGTGTGAATTTCATGTCAGAAGCCCTGTTTTGATTCTTAATTCAACCAACCATTTGAAAGTGTTAAAACCACTCCCAGCTCGCAGGCCCCACAGAAACAGGGCGGGCCGGAGTTGGCGGCAATTCGCTGACCTCTGACCCTCCTGTCCCATCGGAGCCGCGCCCGGCACAGCCCTGGCCGGGGTCGGCCCCGGCAGGTCTGCGGAGGCCGGACCGCAGGCTTCAGCGCCAGACCAGACCAGCAAGTCGTCACCCCAAGTCTGCGCTGGGGGCCTCCTTCCCCAAGGCCCCCGGAGCAGCAGGACAACGGGGCCAAGTCCGCGGGTCCCTCCGACTCCAACCCTCTCTGCTCAGGGCGCGGGATGGACAGCAAGACACCTTTCTCTTTGGGGTTATGGCTTTGCCATTGAACTCAGACTCCGTCAGGACAGGCTCTGCTCTACAACCACATCTGAACCTGTCACCCTACAGCCCCCGCCCCCCACATCTGCTCTCCATCAGTCTTAAAGCAGTGCCGGAGGCCAGGCACAGCCCCCTCGAGGGGGGCGTTTACTTGGAAGTTACTTTTTTAAAGGCACAGCTTTCTTGACCAGCAAAGGAAAGCTAAGGTTTTTCTTGCCCCTTGGAAAAACCGGGGCAAGGGACAGGGTGAGGGATGGCGAGGGAGGCTGTCCTCAGGTCCACCGGGCCTACCTCCAGTGTCAGCGGCTACCAAACACATCATTTATTAGGCCACTCTGCAGAGACAGCGGCAAGGTGTGGAAGCAGCCTGGCCCGCTGCCCCAGTCCTCGCCGAGGCCACCTGCCCCCCTTCCCTCCCTCGGGCCCCTCAGCAGCCCCTTCGCCATGATGTCACCCTCTGCTCTGTGCCCTCCGAGCATCCGCTGCCTTGGCCTCCAAGGCCTGCGAGGCCCAGCCTTTGCCAACCTGCCCGTCATGTCTCCCTCAACACGTCTCTTTTACACGCCCCTGCCTCCCTGACCACAGGGCCTCTGCACCCGCTGGTGCCCCCCACCCTTCTGGCTTGGTTACCTCCTTCTCGTCCCTCGGAGTGCAGGTTCAAGCTCCATTTCTCTCCTCTTCTATATAATAAATACATATATCATGTATCTTTATAAAATATATATGTCTTTTTTTTGTTTTTTGTCTTTTATATCTTTATAAGACATGTGTGTATGTGTGTGTGTGTGTGTGTTTGTGTATGTATGTCTTTTTTTTTTTTTTTCATCTTTTGTCTTTTTAGAGCCACACCCAGGGCATCTGGGGGTTCCCAGGCTAGGGGTCAAATCGGAGCTGCAGCTGCCAGCCCACACCACAACCACACCAGATCCAAACCGCGTCTGTGACCTTCACCACAGCTCACAGCAATGCCAGGTCCTTAACCCACTGAGTAAGGCCAGGGATCAAACCCGCATCCTCACGGATACTAGTCGGGTTCGTTAACCACTAAGCCACGATGGGAACTCCTTTATATAAGATATATATGTATGTCTTTTTCTATATTTATTTCCTGGAGAACCCCAACAGATACAGTATATAAAGCACTTGGCACGTAGGAGGTGTTCAGTGAATGGCTACTGCATTTTTTCTAGCGGGTCAGCCCAGAGCCTAACGCATAACAAGTACCATGCTAGGTGCTACGGAGGAGGCAGCCTTGGGGCCGAAAGGCCCAGTGTGACCCCGAGCCGTCATCCCTCTCCTCTGCTTCTCATGGTCAAATGTTATTATCACCTTCCTTTTATGATGAGGGGAATGAGACTCTGAAAACTTAAGTGCCAGCAGCTCAGAGGCAGGATCAAACCTGACCTGAAGTCCATGCCCTTGACCTCTATGCCACTTTTGTACAGGCCTCTCCACCTCTCCAGAACAGTGTTCCCTGGCATCTTGGCCTCGTGGGTAAGCACCCAGGTGATCCACAGGAAAGCCAGACTCAGGGAAGTCCTGAGGGTGATACTGGGTCCAGGCCGCCCCCCTTTGCTGGGTGGAGCCTCCATGCCATGGGCCATGCAGTCAGGGAGGAGCACTCACACGCCCTGAGCTGTGCCTTCCAGAACAGAGAGGTCCTCCAGCTACGTGCCGCACCAGATTGGTTTTGCTGTTGCTTCAGTTGGAGCTGCTTTTGGAATCACTGTCTCTGTTGTGTTTCTCTCGCCTCAGTGCAGCCCAGTATGTTCATTTCCACGAGCCAGGAGTCCCCACGAGGTGCTAAGAAACAGAGTCTGAGCTACAAACACGCCTGGATGTTCTCTTGCTGCTCAGCCTGGGAGCCGAGGGCCACTGTAGAGATTCCAGGCCATGTGCAGTCAAGACATGACGCTTATTTCTCCAGGAAGTTTTTCAGGTTATTGAAACAAAACTCCTATTGACTCTGACTATGTTTTTATGGGGACTGACTCCACTGGACTCGGGGTCTATACTCTGGACCTGACATCCAGCAGTCTTGTGACTCTGGGCAAGTCGAGTCTTCTTTCTGAGCCTTGGTCTATTAACTATGCATCAGCTAGCCCTCGCTGCATAACAAGCAAGCCCCAAACTCAAAGGCTCAAAATAACAGACACCTATTATTGTTCATGGGCCTACAGATCAGCCAGTGGCTCTTCTGGCCTCACTCACCCTTGTGAGGCCCTCTGCACTTTAGGTGGACGGCTCTGTTGGTTTTGGCTGGGCTCTCTCACGTGTTTGGGGGCTGGCTGGCTGTTGGCTGGCCATCGGCTGGCCTCAGATGGCCTCGCCTGGGACAACTGGGCTCTCTTGCACGTGGCTTCTCACCCATGAGCTTAGTCTCATGGCAGCCGGGCAGGGTTCCGAGAGAATCACCCAAGACCTCCTGTCAGCTGGGGCTCTAGGCCGGCGTGTGGTCAGCTCTGCCTCATTCAGCTGACCACGGCCAGCCTGTACCAAAGGGTGGGGAAGCCGACATCCTCTGGGGAGAAGCCAGAGGGTCATATTGCTGATCCTGGGGACACAGGAAGATCTTTGCAAATGTCTGTTATTACGTGTGCAGCAGCCGCTGGTTTCTCTTCTCTGTATTGTTGATGCTTAGCATCCATTTCTTCTTTCTCATATTCTCCTTTTGGGGACACTCCCTGCCCTTGAATGCCATCCACTAGGACTATTAATAATGAGTCCTGCTGTCCCCAAGCCAAGAAGCAGGCCCACCAGCATGCTGGCCAATTAGACCCTCCCTCTGGAGGCCGGGATGGTCCAGCAGAGGCTAAGAGAGCCTGGGAACAGCCGGATCTGCTCATTCCAGTAGAGACCCTGATCACGCCCTTCCTGCAGCTCCCCTCAGGCCTCGAGAGCCTCTCTGGTTCCAGCCCAATCCCAGGCCTGCTTCACCTGCCTCCTGGATTCTGTGAGTCCCTAAGAGCCCGCACTAACCTCCCTGCCCTCCCACGCCCACAGTCCACGTCCCCTCGCTGGCCCAAGGGGTGCTCCTAAAGCATCAACCCCGAGGTGCCCCTCCCTGCTGACCCCGTCCGGGAGCTCCCAGCTCACCCCGAGTCCAGACTCCAGGCCGCCATGGGCCACCAGCTCAGAGCCACACCACCCCAACCTCGCCTCCATCTCCATGTGGCCTTCTTCCCCGTGGGCTGGCATTCTCCCGCTTCTTCGAGAACCAGCAGCCCTAAATATTAACGTGCATCTTGTGTCTCAGCGTGGCCGATGCTGGGCAGTCTTGGGGTCTGCCTGCATCTGGTCTGTTGTCAGGGGGCGTTAAGCTGCTCTCAAGTTTTCACTGCTCACGGTGTCTGGGATGAAAAGCCTTCGCAGACATACCTGCACGTCTGCAGGATTCTTCCCAGAGGTGACCCACTGGATCCGAGAACACATGAGCTTCACATCTTGGCCTCGGCTCCGGATGGCCCTCCAGAGAGCAGCCTGGCACTCTGGCCTCTGCCAGCTCAGCCCACGGGCCCACCTCCTTACACTCTTGCCTACGGTATGCAGGAGACTTTCAAGACCCCCAGGATTTGGCCCTACACTGGACCCCTTGGCCAGTTTAACCTGAGCTTGACCCATGACTTGATAAAGCTGAAGGCTTGTGTAAACGCCCCCAGGCTAAGGCGGGCTCTGTCTGAAGCAGCACCAGCGAGACAAAACACATGTCAGAAAGACACGTGGAAACTTCGCCCTCGGGGAGACCTCTGCCTGCAGCCTGACCCAGGTCCGTGGCAGGGGACAAGGTCTGAGCCCGTTTCAGCAGGCCAGGCTGACAGACAGGGCTGGCGCTGGGGATGAGGGGGGGGAAGGGCCGGCTGGAGGCCTTCGGAGGTCATCTTGGCCTGTCCCCGCCCCCAGGGCACACCTGGCGAGGTCTAGAGAAGTTCTGGTTGTCACAAGGGGGGGAAGAAGCATCTATCCGGAGAAAACTCAAAAAGCTCACAGCAGCACTATTTACAACAGTCAAGACGTGGAAGCAATCTACACGTCCGTCGACAGAGGAGCGGATAAAGCAGATGTGGTACATATATACAAAGGAATAGTACCCAGCCATAGAAAAGAAAGAAATAATGCCACCTGCAGCCACACGGATGGACCTAGAGCTTATCATAGTCAGTGACGTGAGTCAGAGAAAGACAAATACCATAGGATGTCACTTACATGCGGAATCTAATAAAAATGATACAGAAGAACTTATTTATGAGACAAACAAATCACAGACTTTGAAATCAAACTTTCGGTTACCATAGGGAACACCGTGGAGGGAAGGACAAATTAGGGGAATGGGAATAATACATACACACTACTGTATATAAAAGATACCTGTACAGCAGGGGGACCTATATCTAGTCTCTTGGGACAGATGGTGAGGGAAGATCATATAGAAAAGGGAATGTACATATGCGTACGACCGGGTCACTTCTGCTGTACAGCAGAAATTGGGACACCACTGTGAATCAACCATGCTTTCATAAAAAATAAGACAACAAATCAAAAAATCGGTAACAAGGACTTACTGTATATATAGCACAGGGGAATCCACGCAATGTTCTGTACCAATCTATGTGGGGAAAAGGGTGGACACATACAGATATGTGCCCGGTTCACTTTGCCGTGCACCTGAAACTACACGGCGGTGAAAGTCGACTCTACTCCCATAAAACCGAACAACAGCCAGCGGGGAAAGAGAGCTGCCGCCTCCAGCAGGCAGAGGCCAGGGTCAGCTGGCACACCGCGCGAAGCCCGAACACAGCCCCCAACGGAGGAGCAGGCCGCGTTCCCGGGGCCGAGGCTGAGAGCCTCCGGTCTACACACCAGCAATCAGAGGCTCAGACCGCGGCTCAGGGTCCAAGGTCGGCCTCGGCCCCGTCCTCCCGAGCCCCTCCCCCGCCCTCAGCATCCTCATCTTTGAGGTGCAGGTGAGGTTGTTCCCCACGGAGTGTCATGAGAATTCCGTGAGACGGGCAGCTGTGACCTTGGCCCCGGGCGGAGGACGACCTCCATCACCGAGAGCGTGGCCCCGAGCAGACGCCCAAGGGGCTGTTCCGGGACCAGCGTGCGGCTCCCGCCGCAAAGCGAGGGCAAGGCAGACGCACAGCCGGCAGTGCCGCCCGAGCCTCCCCGCAGCGCCCGGCCCTCATCTTCTCCATCCGGCGCGTCCGTCCGCTGGAGAGTGACCGGCCAGGCGGAGAGGGTGCCACACGACAGGCCTGCAGCCCATCTGCACGGACGCCCAGCCACCTCCCTAAATCCCAGCTGCCTCGTGCGATGGCAGCCGCTGTCACCACGCTGCCCAGCGGCACTTTCTTTGACAAAGGAATGTGAGGTTCTGGAGTCTTCTGGGAAAGGATCTGTATTCCATGTGTACCCAAGTTCAGCAGCGGCCAAACTCCCCCCATAACAGAGGGCGGGGAGGGGACACGTCACAGCCATAAATCCCTCCTGAGCCGACTTCTCCTGCAAGCCAGCCAGCAGCCCCTCCAGCCTCTGTCACCTTGCGCCCTGGGCCCTCCCGCTGCCTGAAATCTTCTCCACCTGGCTCACCGTTTCATCCTTTGAGACCTCATCAGGGGCTGCCTCCTCCAGGAAGCCTTCCCGATGCCTTCCCACAATCCCAAGGCTGAAAACCAACAGGGAGCTTGCACCAGTTTTCCAAACGCTGGGGTGTACTGTCAGTTAATCCTCACAGAAGCACAGAGAGGGTGAGTAAGTTGCCCTAAGTGACACAGCCAGCAAGTGGGGAGATAGGATTCGCACCACGGCCATCGGGCTGTGGGCCTGGAGGCTTTACGTGCATCCTACATGGCTGCCTCCAGAACGCTTAGCACCCTGGGCTCCCCCTGGCTCCCCCAGTTTATGTCCCCTAGAATTTGGATGGCTCTACCCATACGACCAGTTTCTAGAAGGCAAGGACCAGCCTTAGAGAGCCCAGAGCCTGGCACCCAATCGGATATGAATAATAGTTTCCATCAGGCCCTTTGGCTCATGTGCCATTCTGAGCTGTTTGAAGGGCGGGCTGGAAGACTTTTTTGTTTGTTTGTTTTGGCGCTTTTTTAGGGCTGCACCCATGGCATATGGAAGTGCCCAGGCTAGGGGTTGAATTGGAGTTGTAGCCGCCAGCCTACACCACAGTCACAGCAACGCCAGATCCGAGCTACGTCTGCACCCTAGACCACAGCTCACGGCAATGCTGGATCCTTAACCCACTGAGCAAGGCCAGGGATCGAACCCGCAACCTCACGGTTCCTAGTCGGATTCGTTAACTACTGCACCACGACAGGAACTCCCTGGAAGGCTTTCTTTTCATCAGTGTCCATCTCCCCGGCAGTGCCTGGCGGTCACACCCAGCCTCGCCGGGCTGGGTGCCAGCTGTTCTGTGCAAGCAGAATGGCGCCCCCTACAGAAGAACCCCAGTGCCCTGGGAGGGAGCACCCCTGCCTCCTTGGCGTTCCTCTAACACACACTTCCCTGCAAAGACAAGCACTCGGGGACGCCTCGTCTGCTACGGTGCAACTTCCAGGAACCCCAGTCACGTCCTGGCACAGGCTTAGCGTGGCCTGCGGGGACTTCTCGTGTGACATGAGCTGGGCTGCATGGCGAAGGGTGAGGGGACGCTGACCCTCCCTCTCGGCCCCTCCTTCTCAGTATTCTCATTGACGACACGTGCCCGGGTGACCCCCTTCTAAGCGCTAACAAGCACCAGCTCACCTGGTCCTTACAACGCTTCCATCGTGAAAAAAGCGTCCTTGCTGTCTGCATTTTACGGATGGGAAAACCGAGGCAGGGAGCGGTTAAAGGACTTGCCACGGTCACCGGGAGGTGTGGGGCAGCCTTCCAGTCCAGAGCACTCAGGCTGGCAAAGAAGCTGAGAGGCCTGGGGGCTGCGCCCCGCGCCCCAGCTTTTGACAGCAGTGGGTTCACGCTGCCTCGCCGCTGTCGCCCCACCTGCACAGGCAGAATCTCTGGGAGCCCCCAGGAGTTGTGCAGACCCAGGACCACTCATCCTCCAGCAGGACCCTAGCCCTCCTTCTCTGACCCAAAGTTTCAGGAGAACACCCACCCTGGGAGACAGGCCTCGCTGGGGAGGCGCTGAAGCCGCCCATGACCACGTGGTGCTTCTGGCTTCCTCCATAAAAAGTATCGGATAGTGTATTTTACAGCAGTATTGGTATCAGGACGAACGGAATACCTGGATCTGTTATTAGAGGTTCAGACTATAATGTTCTTTTTTTCTTTTTAATTGACCTGTAGTTGACTGACGACATCGCGCTCATTTCTTCTGTACAAAACGATTCAGACACACACACCCCTTCTTATATTCTTTTCCATTAGGGTTTACTCTCGGGATGCTGACTAGAGTTCCGTGTGATGCACAGCAGGACCCTGTGGTTTATCCGTCCTGTTTAACAGCCCACATCTGCTAACGCCAGCCCCACTCCAGCTCTGCCCCGCAGCCCTCATTTTCCTTCTGACTTTAAAAGAAATGGCAACATTGTCGAAGGGCCCTGGAAGTGTGGCGGCCCCAGCACTGCGCTCACTAGCGGGGGGAGCTGGCCCTGAACTGCTGGGCTGGGGGCAAAAGGGACCCTGTGTCCCTAGTCCTAGGGGCCACAGCTGTGGAGATCCACGCTGGTGAGATGGCAGCTCAAGTCCACAGGGTAGGGCCTCCCCAGAACCCTCCTGCCGTGTCTCTGTGCTTTAGGAAACCACCTTGCCCCAAACTCATTCTCACACGTGAGTATCATGGGGAATCTATGGCCCATCAGTTCCCCAAATACTGGGCTACGGAACCCGGCCTAGGCTGAGCCAGGCCACTGTCACACCCCGACCCAGTATTCCAGGACCCAGCTAACGCGCGTGGCAGCCTTTGCAACAGGGAGCCTGGCGCCCACGGCTGAGACCGCACACCGGCGCTCCCCCAGCCCACGGCTGCCAGTCGGACCCCAGGCACTGCTGGAGCCCTGATACCCTGAGTAGCCGCCAGGAGCGCCACGCTTTGGACAAAGCTGGTTTCAAATGTCTCACTTCTTGCTGGAAAACTTAGGTTTCAGATTATCGGTAGTTAAGCAACAGCTTCTCCCCGCACCCCAGGTATTCTGCTCTTTTATGTTAACATCGCGATGAAGCCCTTTGTGATCAAAGTTCGGGGTCTGAACCTGAACATTTCCAAGTTCTTCCATCATTTTGCCAGACTGTTCACAGGTGGAGCATTCCCGCTGACACAGCTGCCGGGAAGCGCCTCGAATGCTAACTCCACCCTACTGCTGGCAGGTTTGGTCATTGCCAAAGTCGGTTTTCTGCTCAAAAACTGCTGCTTCGTTTTGTTTTGTTTTCCAGTTAGGGCCCAGAGGGCTGAGACTGCCAGGGACAGCCATCTGCTGGAATGTGAGCCACGAAGTCCGCTCCGACTCAGATTAGCCAGCCACGTCGGGGACACGCAGCCGTGTGCGTTTCAGACAAACAGCGAGTAACGGCTCAGCACAGCGTGTCCGAACCATTGCATGGGAGAGGCTTCTCCTAAAATTGTGTGCACTGTTTACCTGAAGTTCAGGTTGAACCAGGTCTCCCACGTTTTAGGTTGCTCAGTCTGGCAACCCTACGCCAACCCTATCCCCACTGAGAAAGCCTGAGCATTCTGCCTGCTCTTTTCTGTCGCCCATCGGGGCAAACTTGCCCCCTCACCTCCTGCGTGCCGAGACCGTCTTCATGGCACTGACTCATTTCATCCTCAGCAGAGGGCCCCGCTGGTCAGTGCTCTCCTTAGTAGCAGGATTCGGCTTATTACACTTCAGCCATTCATGATCTTAAAAGTCTCCGTGAGTCAAGAATGCAGGAGGGGCTAGCTTGGGGGGGCTCCTCCTTGGGGTCTCTCCCGCGGCTGTCGGCCTCTGATGGCTGGCCTGGGGCTGGAGGCTCTGCCCCCAAGGTGGACAAACTTGGTGCATTGCTGCTGACCCGTCAGGTGGTACGCCTCTCACCAACCCCCCCGTTTTAGTGGAAAAATTGATGCTCGCTGAGATTAAGGAACCAACCAGGGCAGCAAGTGGCATAACTGGGGCTAAAACCCAGGCCACCCAACCCCAGGCCTGAGCCCTTAATTTCTTCTCAGATTCACTGGGGATGAATTTCCCACGTGCATCATAAAGGGGGCAGTCGCATTTAGCTACCTTAAGTGTAACCCCAAGCACAACTGAAACCAAGAGAATGGCACCACCAGACTTCTGGTCGACCTGGAAAAGCACCATCGGTATTCACCCTATTAATTTATGACACAGGAACAGACGGTCTGAAAGGGCACGGAGCTGGTTCCTGTAAGGAGTTTAGGCATGTCCCAGGCAGTCAGGACTGAGTCCTTCATTTGTTACTTCATGGAGAACCTGAAGAGACCATCCAATCCATACTCTGTCAGGCCAATTACAAACTCGAAATTTACGGAGTCCACACCACCCAGTGTTGACCACGCCGATTCTGCAGGTGCAGAAGCTGTGACGTCAGAGGACGCATTAACCGAGGCATGAGTGAGGAACGGCGCAAAATTCTGCTGTTCTGGGCCGTTCGGGGAATTAACCCCGAGCCTCTGGGAGGCTTCCAGGCTGGAGGCCCATCGTCCTCAGCCTCGCAAACAGCCTCCTTCCAGCGCCTTCCACATTCCCTGCAGTTCTAAGTGAGAGGTGGCGGGGCCTCCGGACGAGGCTGGGAGAAACGTGGTAACCGGAGCAGGTGGGTACCGCTTGCGGCTGGCTCCAATTCCAGGCCCACAGCTGCCGCCCGGCTGCGGGAACCCCAGTCCCAAAGTTTTCTGAGGATTTTCCCACCAGCTGGGCTCAGGACTTCCCATGCCCAGAAGATTCCTGGGAGCCAAAGTGACCCATTTCAGATGTCACCAGTGCCCACGGAGGAGCCAGTCCCAGCCCGTCCCTTTCCCTGGGAACATTTTAATCCTCTCCCACCCATGCCCCCACCCCCGCCCCCGCAGCAGTCAGGCCCCATCTGTCCATCAGCAGAGGGGCTCGGCCCAACCCCTCACCCACGCCTGGTTCGCAAAGAGCTTGGAAGCTCCCCAATGATATGACGTCACCCTCCGCTGTCACCGTGGTTTTACTGCTCTAAGAGGAAAGAAGCACTTCCAAGTTCTGAGAAAAAGCCCTCTCCCGTCCTTCATTTTTATTATTATAGTTATTTATTATTGTTACTCACCTGTTACCCTGTAACAACCCAGGCGTTTGACACACGACAGGGCATCGGGGAGCCGGGTTACTCCTCAAGAGACCCCAAGAGCCCGGCCAAGCTTCCTTTGCCTTCTTTTCCTCGCATGTGCTCCATTGCTCTGCTCTCGGAAGAGCGGGTCTTGGATCATTCATTCATTCACTGAATAGACTGCCCCGAGTGCAGACTTGGCACTGGGCTCGGGAGAGCCACCGAGAACAGCATTAACAGTCACATTTACGGAGGACATTCAGGGTACCCAGCGGCATGCCACGCCCTCAGCACAAACTGTCTGAGTCCACACGACAAGCCTCTGAGCCGGTGGGCTTCCTCCCCTCCAATATTGGAGGGGAGCAATATTGCAAAGCAGCTGGGGGCCTGGGGTTAATTCACCAGCTCAGAGTCTGACAACCGGTTCACAGCAGAGTTAGGGACCCAGAGCCCAAGGGATGGAGGCCTCTGACAAGATGCGGCAACCAACACACGCGT
Source organism: Catagonus wagneri (assembly GCA_004024745.2). NCBI lineage: Eukaryota > Metazoa > Chordata > Mammalia > Artiodactyla > Tayassuidae > Catagonus > Catagonus wagneri. The sequence continues at coordinate 1,811,229 of PVHT021183544.1, forward strand.
GTGGTCACCGGCCAGCTCGGGGCTGGGAAAGATCATCTCAGCAAACGCGCATTTTGTATGTCTGCCTTCTGACATACGGTCAAGGCAACCCGGGCTGCGTTGTAAGGAACAGGCAGAATTCCAACACAGTCAAGTACTATTTCTTGCTAGGGCTCAACATTTCCTTGAAATAGGAAAACACACATGGAGCTGCCATTCAGCTGTGAGAAATATACAGCCAGAACCCCCATCGTCCACCTCTTTCCACGTCCACTCTCCTTGCAGCGGGATTTTGTGGCCCTCAGTACCGAGACACAGAGTTCATTACCACGTCCTTGAACCTTGGGTCTTGCTTCCACTAGCGGCGTGGGGGGGGGGGGCTGAGGGCCCCAGGCATCCTCTCACTCTCTCGCACCCCTGCCTCCAGCAGGAGGCCAGCCTGTGGGAAGACGAGTGGCCACACGGAGCAGAACCAGGTCCAAGCCAAGCCACCAGCAGATGGCACATCGTAAGCAAACCTACAGACAGCACCCAGCCTGGCCAGCGAAACCACTCAAATGACCCACGGATTTGTCTGGAAAACGAGAGTTACTTTTTTTCAAGCCTCTAAACTTTGAGATGCTCGGTTACCAAGCGGTGGCCAATGGCCCATTAACAAAAGCTAGCCAAACTTCAAGCATTTTGCTTTACCTCAAGACTGATCATTTGAATTTAGGCAAAACTTGGACCCATGATAATCAAGAACCCTACGAGCAAAAACAAAAACAACAACAAACAGACTGGCAACCTGGAGCCATTTTATCCCCACGGCACTTCCTTGTAGGAACAAGCCTTTGGTTGAGGAAACTTCTAAGGGCCTGCATTGAAGGGCTACCAAAAAATGAAATCTACTGGCTCCAAAATACAAACAAACCCCTGCAAAATAAAACTGATAAATGTCTCATTAAATGCCTACAAAACACAGCGTTATAGCAACTAGTCAAGCGCAACGCTGTAAGTAACCGCGACCTAAGTCCAACTGAACACACTAGAGCCAGAGGAGTGATTTCTTCCTCAAATCCAAAACGTTAAAAACACTAAGTTCCCACGGCTATCTTTTCTACTTTTTCTGAGCCGAATTTCACATGTGTCCAAAGAAAAATAATAAACCTTTCAGAGAAGTTTACAGCCCCCTTAAAACAGTCTGTGTAGGCGTGCGCGTTCTTTCATGTACTCAACATGCTGAGGCTGGAGGCCACCAAAAATGACAATGACCAGGGCCTGCAAAAGCCTGCAGCCAGCTCTGGGAAAGTGTCCTCGCTTTTCAGAGGGGAGAAGTGAGAACTTGAGAGGCTAATTGCTCCTAAGGGGACAACCAGCCCTGCTCTGAAACAAGAAACACACTGTAAGCAGACAGATGTGGTGACTCTTGAGGAGACAGCGGAAGAGACGCCACGGTACCTTGTGTGTCCTGGAGAGGAGACCCGCTTGGTCCTTGCTCCCAGAGCATCCTGCAAGTCACCGAACTCCTGGGCTGGTCACACTCGGTCTGCTGGCTCGCATTTCCGCTGGACGGCGAGCCCTCCAAGCAGGGACCGTCCAGCGTGCCTTGTCCCTCCACTGGTTCTGGGGCTCGGGGGCGTGACCCAGTGCCAAGCGCTGGTCCAAGGGCTGCGACCGCGGCAGTAAACACAACAGATGTCCGCTTCGCCCTCGCGTGGGAGGCTGATGGGAGGGAGAGGCGAGAAGCCAAAATGACAAGCTACTCATGAATTCACAAGGAGGTCTCCAACCTTGACCTCCACCTCCCCCTCGACCTCCAGGGACCCCCTCATAGGCAGCAACGGGAGACGGAGCTGAGGGCAGAGGCTCTCAGCTCGCGGGGGTCTGAGCGGCCGCAGGTGTTGCCGATCTGCGGGGTCCCCCTCCCCAGCATCTGGAAAATTCCAGTAAAGGACTCAAGTCTTTTTGGTCACGGAATCGTGCCTCTTGGTGGCTCTCTTCCGAGACGGGACTGTGTGGATGATGGCGCGGTGTGCGCGGTGAAGGTGGCCAGGGCGACAGGAATTCGGGAGGCCGCAAGGAGCCTCGTGTGCCGGAGGCATCAGGAGCAGCTGAGATGAGGTTCTAATAGGTAAACAGCGAAAGGCTCGACGGTGCCGCCCAGGGGACCGCAGTCAACACCTTGAAATAACCCACAATGGAAAGAAGCTGTACGCCTGGAACTAACACGATACTGTAAATCAACTATAGTTAAATAAAAAACTCCTTTAAAGATGAGCTTGTAGATGAGAAAAGACCAGATCAAACACAGCCCCACAGCCACATGAGAGATTTACACTCACTTTATCTTAAGAGTACCTGGCAAACAGCAAGGTTCTTGGGGACCGGCTTTTTTTTAATTTATTTTTATTTATTTATTTAATTTTTTGCCTTTTCTAGGGCCCCACTTGGGGCGGCTCATGGAGGTTCCCAGGCCAGGGGTCGAATTGGAGCTGTAGCCGCCTGCCTGCGCCATAGCCACAGCAACGTGGGATCCGAGCTGCATCTGTGACCTACACCACAGCTCCCGGCAACACTGGATCCGTAACCCACTGAGGCCAGGGTTCGAACCCACAACCTCATGGTTCCTAGTCGGATTCGTTAAGCACTGAGCCATGACAGGAACTCCCAGCTTTTCCTTTTTGTTTCTTTTTAATGCTGACTTAATGTTTACATAAACGAACAGAAAAGGCAAGTGTCTCTAGAACTCATCCCAGCCCAGGCAAAGGTAGGGCCATATTTATTCAAACCACCTGAGTCAGAAGTTCCTCTGCTAGCAAATGACTTTGAAGAAGATTCGAGAGCAATGCTAATTGACACGGATGTTTCCTTATCTCTAACCTGGATCTGTAATTAGGGCTCCTTGAGGGCAAGAAAATCAATTATTTACTAGGAAAATGGTTCGCCAGGTTTTTGATCTGAGCAGCTGAGGACATGAGTACTCAAGACACAAGAGGCTCAACTTCTGAAATCCCAGACCCTCCGGCCCTGGGTGTGACTGGAAGGTGGATGTCAGTGATGGCTGCCTGGGCATTCCTGTAATGACGTCACACACACACACACACACACACTCACTCACTGCCGTTTGAGCGGCGGTCAGTCTCCTCGGAAACTTTCCTTAAAAGGAATGCTTATTTTCCCTGGCAATTCTCTTTCCCCCAACTAAAACCTGAGGCCCTTCCTTGGGTCACAGGGCATGGAGAGAAATAAATACGTCACCGGGTCTTCCTTGGTGAGAACTGCTAGAGAGGCATGTCTAGACAAATCTCTGAATACACCTGTCGAGACGCATTCCACACCGGGGAGGCCAGAACTGATGAAAACCGTGGCTTCTCTCAGAAGCACTTAATTCAGGAAGGCATGTCTTAACGCCCTTGGGTTATGGGCACCTGAAATTGGTCCCTAGGGGTTTAGCCACCCATCTCCTGTTTTCTTCATCCAAGCTTCATTTGGTCCCTGAGCTGAGAGGGTACCAGAGCCCAGGCCAAGCCTTGCACTGTATCCTTCTGGTCCAGGAACCTGTCCAGGGATGGATGGAAAACCAGGATGCCCAATCCAGCGGACGCAGGACTTCCCAGGAGCAACTGGACCAGAGCTCTCTCTTTTCCCTCAGACTGGAGTGAACAAGAGCTGGTAATTACCGACTTCTCTTGGGTAAGTTAGAGGCGGGAGCCCGCATCAGAATTTTTATCCCATTCCAGGAGCTTCAGGAACTGGAGGGATTTTGCTGAAAGGAGAAGATCTTACTGCACAAAGTCCAAGTATAAAGTACAGCCGGTGCTCACGAGAAGTCGATCCAAAGACACAGTGTCACCAAGAACCAGGCTTCATGTTCTTTCTTCTCTTCCGGGACCTTGGCTTCCTTGCTCTTCTCTCTGCCTCTAAAGATGGACTTAGAAATTATCACCCGAAGTGAAACCAGTCAGACAATTAGACAGCAACACCCAATGCTACCAAGTGAAACCAGTCAGACAATTAGACAGCAACACCCAATGCTACCGCTTACATGTGGAAACTAAAAAGACACAATGAACCTTTTTACAGAACAGACAATGACTCACAGACTTTGGAAAACCTTGGTTTTTCAAATAAGACAATCTGGGGGGTGGGGGGATGCACTGGGGGTTTGGGATACAAAATCTATAAAATTGACT